>JAUZND010027337.1:0-47831 GCA_034780555.1 Coelogynopora nodosa
TTTTTTACATTTTTATTTTTGTTGGTTAATTTGACCCCCCCCCCCCCCCCCCTCAGGCTGAATAGACTTCCAAAGGCACCTGGTGGCAGCTAGAAGGCTTTGAAAGTTTTCACAAAGAAAGTGTCTGATAAAATTAAATAGCATTTTATAATCATTCTAACTACGTTATTGTACATTTTATTATTATTAGTTCAGTCACTTTTGAATTAAACCGCTCATTTTTGTTAACTGGTTATTTTGTATCAATAGTAAGATAGTAAGTCAATAGTAAGACTTGTAAGATATTACTGAATTCAGGCATATATCGTTAGTCTGGCGTGTGGTTTCCTGATGAGTCCTAAAAAGGACGAAACAGCACTGTACAGATCTCCCTGCCGATGAATAATTATGTTTCAGTAGTATATTTTAAAGATGAACCATATAGGGGACTCTCGCGGTTTTTTTCCAACTAAATTCCATGACTTTTCCCAAGATTAAAAGAAACGGTAGGATTAATAATAATTCCAAATGTCAAATATTCAATGTTAAAAAGTTACAATGATTCAATATTTAAATATGTTACCGAAACACTACATCTTGAAAACTGATTGGTGAATCATTTCACAGAGTCTAAAAAAGTAAACAAATTTAGTTGACTTTGTTATTAATTATAAGAAAATCATCCGTAAAAAATAAAACTAGCTATACGTGCCAAATTACATGACTTGCAAATAAAACGCCAAATTCCAGAACTTTTCCAAATCTGGAAAAACAAAATTTAAAATTCCATACCTTTCCAGGTTTTCTAGGACAGCATGTAGGACAACCCCATATATATAATAATTCGTAACTATAAAATTCATATCCAACTTTTTGTTAAATAAATTGCAATTAATTTTTTAAGAAAACTTAAAAATTCCCCAATTATTTGAATAAATTTGGAAAAAGATCTAAAATCTCTGCACTTATATCATTCTGATAAATTTAAGGTTTACGACGGATAATTAAAAACTGTAAATCCAGCGCTCTAAGTCTTGCTCATAGTAATACTTATTATGTAGATTTAGCAAAATAACATAGAGACAATATATGTATACCTTGATAGCGCTGATCTTGATAGCCCCGCTCAGCTTGACTGCACTACTGTCTGCCGCCAGCGGTGGTGGTGGCGAGTGGCCCTGGCCTCTGCCATGGTTGGGCAGTGCCGCCTCGTAGGAGTGGGGCATGTCGAAGAGGAGGCGGGCGCGGGCCCGCTGCGAGAACGGCCCCAGGATCACCACCGGCCGGGGGTGGCCGGGGTTGGGCAGGAACTGGGTGACCCGCTCGTAGGCGGGCAGCCGACCCAGTGTGGTGAGTGAGTCGGTGGAGACGGCGAGTGCTGACCCCTGGCTCTGGAACATAGGGCTTGTGTGTTTACGTTGGATAGACGAGGGCCGGGGTGCCTTCACCGGGTTGTCAGTTTTTTAATTGGTCGTCATGTCACATGATATTCATAATATACAGGGTAGGTCAAAATTGACGTAGTTAAGGGTAAAAATACAATATTGGATAACTGTGTATTAACAAGTATTTACAAGCTGATACAAACTGATACAAAGTGAATGTCCAAATATTCAAAGGAGTTGTTCAAATTGCTTATGATTTACATAAAGGCACGATTTAAATGCGGATTACAACAAATCTGTGCACTCGTTGTAGGAAATTCACCGTAACACCATCACATTCATGTCGGTTATTGTTCCTTAATTCTTTCAGAGTCGTTGGACGATTATTATAAACAGCTGACTTTAGGTGAGCCCCATAGGAAAAAGTTCAAAGATGAAGGGTCTAGTGACCTCGGCGATCACTCTATGGGACCATGACGTCCAATCCATTTATTAGGGAAATTGTCATGAAGGAACTCACACTCAATCATTGCAAACTGTGGTGAAATTGTTGAAAATGCAATCTGTTCTATTGCTCCATCTAATATAGGCATCAGGAAGTTTTTAAATATTATGATTAGGTAGGTCGTCTCTCCTGTTACATTTTGATCAAAGAAATATTCTCCGATCATACTTTATTTCCGGATAGCGCACCAAACCATTATGCGTGAATCATTCTGACTTTTGACCCCCACACTGTTAAATATAGACGATCTGTATATACAAATTGACATACAAGGTATATTATGGAATATTTTAGAAGGTAACCTGCAATTTTAATTGTATGTCTTCAGTACTTGTGTTGTACAAAAAGAATATTTCAGAATAAAATATGTACATAGATTGCTAATGATAAATCAGTTAGTTTGCCTCAGGCAGAATTCTTTGAAAAAAGGAAACATTAATTGAATAGAATTAAATTGTTATCCATATAAAAATTTTAATTATTTGCAGACAGAAAAAATTCCATGACATTTGGAAAATAGCAAAAATTCATGAAATAAATAATATTATATCAAAATATATAATTTATTCATTATTTAATATAAAATTGTATTTATTAAATTTTAAAATAATTTCAGTTAAAATAATTATTTGCTTTAAGTTTAACATATATAGTGAAACAATTAAAAAAACCATTTTACTAAGGAACCGAAATTTAGTTACGCAACATTTAATGACATTTATTTGCACCGACATTCAACTCAATAAATTAAAGCAAGATTTTTCGTAATATTATAGTAATATTGTAATAACTTTATCTGTATAGTATAGTTTACTCAGTATATTATAACGGATAATTATGACATACTATCAAAAAGAACAATATAAATTAGGAAAACCCATTATGAAATATACGCCATACAATTTTATAATAATTTATATAACTAAAATTAAGGACAATATTTTCAATAATCGATATTCTGCTACTATTGATAAACACAAGTATTACATTGTTTAAATGAAGAATCAATTTAGTATTACTGAATTACATAATGTTACAATACAAAAACCATGCATTTATTTAAATAAAACATATTATACATAAATAAAATATATAATTTAATATAAATCCATATATTATATAATATATCATATGGAAATAATTTTGTAGTTATTTACTTCATAATATAAATAATTGAGTTAGTTACAAAACGCAAGAAGAAACAGAAGAAATACAATAAAAACTAAACTTTATAGATTCCTTTTTAAAAATTACATAAAAATATAAATGTTAACAAAAATTCGGTTAATAAAAAATCTGAAGAGCAGACTGATTATGACTATAAAGAAAAAAATAAAGAGATTTTGAGAAAAGACAGGATTACAAACTCATTAAAAACCAGACTGCCAAGCGAAAAATCTTTAGACATACGATATGATCCTGTTAACGGATTTCCCATACTATAAAAAATAAAATACAAATATTTGCAATCTTATAAAGACGTTTCCAAATAGCTTATAGAAATATTATATTAACTACGTTAGTCACTTTCTAAATTTTTATTACCTCGTTAACTTCGATTTGTCTGGAAAATTAGTTATTTGCTATTAATAAAGCAACCTTTATTATTCGGTGAACATCTATTCATTTTCCAGTTATTTTTAATCATACTGTTCTGCATAGAAAAGATAACACACACAAGGTGAAGCAGTACGTATAATATTATAATAACTGACCTTGCTTCTCTTGCGCCGGAGCAGGCTCGAGCCGAGACCAGAGCTGTGCAGTCGACCCTTTAGTTTGCCCGATGATCGACCGCCGCCCCACGACCCAACCTCGGCAGAATGGTCCCCCCCGCCCACCCTGCTCCCATTGGCCAGCGGCTTACCCATGATATTCTCACTGCTGTTGCCATTACTAACGACGGAGGCAGTCAGTGTGAGCTGTTCGGCACGATGCGAGTTAGGAATGATTCCCATGGGGCCGGGAGTGGGGTACACCTGCATGGCCTAGGTGAGTTTTGGACAGGTGGTATTATCACAGACATCGGCAGTTTGTATACATGTTTTCAGCAGAAATGACCGAGTTATTCATTGAATAGAACTATTCAATTATAATTAATCCTCGAAAGGCAGAATTCTTTTCAAAATAATTATACAAAATCAATTAAATTCCTTAATTTTAAGTGTCAAATTAGGTAAGATTAATTTTAAGTTTAGTTCATTTTAATTAACTTAAGTAGCCTTACATAGTCCAAGAACATTATATCAAAAACAATAACTAGAAATAATTCAAGCATGACTTAATCTCTCAAAATAGTTTCTCTTTATCATGCAGAACAACACATTAAAGGTTCCAGAGTTTATATCAGAGAATTTTTGTTTAATAGACTTTAATTTATTCCTACTGGAAATTTTCACCATGAACTCATTTCGAAGGTAATCATATTCAAATTCCGATTAAAATATAACTTTTGTAAAATATATTACGTCATACATTTTAACCGATTAAATAAATTGAACAAATTTACACAAAAATCTTCTTAAAATAATATAAAGCCCAATCTAACAATATTATTATCATCAATTACACAATGAATTTGAAGTTGCTACAAAAATATTTCAAAACACAGCTATTAGTCCATTCCATGTGACAAATTGTTATACAAAATTCTAAACTTGGCGGCCGTTCTATTGTCAATTTAGAAGTGGAAGCATTTCATTTGACAAGAGCCTCGCCTCGGTTTTCTTCACACCTTTCAATAGATCTCGGAATTACGTGAGGTTTAACTCGAATTATAATATAGCTGAAGGTGATTGTAAATGACTTCCAACAATTACTTTTTTTATGCTTCAACAAGGCTTGATAGAAAACATTCATAAAACGAGTAGAAACATTCTAAAAATTGTACTTTTTTCTACTCTGAACGATTTTTGGAGTGTCACAATGTACAGTTAGGTTTGTTCCATTGTTCTGTCCAGTATTGTTCTTATTGATTGCTCTTTCTTCTTACAGTCAATGTGTATTTTCTACATGGAGTTAATTGATAAGTAGAATGAATTTAATATTTCCCTATATGGTATTAAATGATAAGTAAAATTTATTTATTTATTCGCTATAAACGACAGTTATCACGCCTTCGGGAATCATAATCCCTTTTTCAGTTTTTTGTGATAATAGTTTATAAAGTTTATCACGCAACACGAGTATAATTAACGTAATTAAATTCAATACCCATATTATTATAAGGTGTTAAGAATTTTAAAATTATATTTTAAAAATAAAATAATTGTTTAAAGTACAATACAAAATTACCATATATTAATGATAATAATAATATGTAACCTTAAAAAACGAACACACTGTAATGTATTATATGAGCATTTAAATGAAAAGTTACAGAAATGTTTTCTTTTAATTAAAAATGTATGATTTTTTTTCTCTTTTTCATTTCTATAATATGTTCCAAAATTATTAATTTATTTATTTATGATTTGGGACAATAACTACTTTGATTTCACTGTCATCATATTGAATTGATTGGAATCATCAGGCAAAATCAGCTCACTAGATAGAACGAAAAGAAATAAATCAGAAATAATAAAATATAAATCAAAAGAAAGGGTAACTTTATAAGAAAGAAAACCGATAAAAAAGATACACAAAAGGCAGAGGAGAGGAATTAATATAACTAGAAATAACAACAAGAGCATAACTTCCTAGAAAAAACTCAATAAAACCAGCCAAAAAAAAGACCAACACCAAAAGTGAAAGAATAATGAAGGAATATCACCAAGTTATACTTGTGCTTATAACACAGGCCTAGGACATGAGAGGATGTTAAGTCATGCCTGTAGTGGTTATATGTTAACTAAAGCCATCATCCAGGACACAAAAGTAAAACGTACCAAACGTAGAATTTAAAGAGATACAGTAGAAAATAAATAAGGTGCGTGACTTAGGACCCTCAGCGGACTCTTGGGACTAACACATCTACATACCTGCCAACCAAATAGGGTGGACATCGGGGACATGGGGTGTGCACCTTTCTAGACGACTTTGTAACGTGGGGTCAAGGGGCAAAACCACTGATGGGGGGTAGGGTTGTAATTTTTATGAAATGTATGCATTAGATATGTAGCCGAAAATTGATGAAAAGGGAAGATTTACACACAGAACATGTCTGAATGAGGGTAAGATCTATTACATTCGTAGGATTTGTTTATAAAGACAGTGTAAATTCCTGAAAAATCCGAGGGTCTGCAATTATAAAAAGCAGCAATAAGAAAATTAAACAAATTTACTTTGAAGCAGGGGAAATTATTTAATAAAAGAAATGTATATGTGTAATATATTCAAATGATTGAAAAACTAAAAGAGTAGCTTAGATTCTGAATATTTGTTTTAATACGATGTGCATAATATTGGAAATTGAAACTAGAGTTCAACCCAAAAACGAAATCGCACTATTGCTTTCTTTGTGCAATAATTATGAAATCAGGGACATTTCAACACATTTCCGGGACAAGTCCAAAATCCGGGACGGTTGGCAGGTATTCACCTACCGACCCGTCAACACGACGTGGCCCAATCTAATATTGATATTGATACATTGCCCCGTCGTCAAGGTTACCTGCCAACTGCCCACCACCCCGCCGTAGAGGGAGTCCTTCACCCGGAACACGGCTCCCCGCTGCAGTCTCAACTGGGCCATCTCATCCTCGCTGCCGGGGCGGACGGGCGGCGGTGTGTAGGTGAGGTGGACGCGCACAAAGAAGTCGTCCCCGGCATCCCCGCTCACCACCATCTCGTGGTAGACGTCCGGCCGGCCGACAACGGTGACTGCGACTCGTCCCTCCACGCTGACCAGGTCGAGCACGGCCTCCTCCTTGGTGCGACCCAGGGTCGAGGCACCGTTGATCTGTGAGTGGTGGTGGTGGTAGTGGGGACCTAGGCCTAGTTAGCAGGGAACTTATAGGTCGGTCAGGGTTCGTACAGAAAACCAGTTAAAATCGAAGCTTTTCAAGGGGATAATTTTCAAGTATGATAATATCAAATTATTCAAAAATATGATTTTTTAAAAATGGTGTATTTCAATTCAAGTTTTACAGATTGCATAACATAATAAATAATAGATCGTTTTGTGCATTATTTTACCAAAATATAAATTTGGATGATTCGTTTTAGTAAAAGTTTGTATAGTGTGTATCGGAAGAACAATAATGAGGGGTTTTTAACATAGCGCGCCACAGCAAATGTTTTTCATATTTTTGACAGACTCTATATAAAAATTTTAATAGGCTTAAAAACTTTTATTTTAAAAGGTTTTGTAGAATGTCTAACTTTCATTTTCGAGGACTTATCTTCAAAAACACTATTTGCTAGAGTTTTCGAGAACATTCAAAAGAGACAAATCAAATTAAAGGGTTTTTAAGGGTCTGTTCGAACCCTATTTAATGAACATAGGAACTCATAACAGACAAACTGAGCTAAAAGATGATGAGGCGAGCAGACTAATCTCTTTTGTATTTTGTAGATTTATGAATACCGCAAAATCGAATATTCTACATAATCGTACTTTAGATCAATAATTAATTTGTGTATATTGAATTATTACAATCATTAATTTTTATTTGTGATATATTGATATTTTACATTGTAATATGCATCGTTTTAATTTTGATGTTGTTACATTATTAATTATAATTGACCTTCTGGAGTTCGCCCATCGCTTTTAAGAATAAGTAATATGTGCTTATTTTTATTAGAACCCAGACATTTTATAATCTATAATAACTATATTGTGTATACTATTATATTAATAATTTTATTTTAATTTATCAACTAAGAGTAACGTAAAAATTAATGCAATTATTTTTTAAATTGAAAGAGACGCACATAAAAGGACTTGCTAAACTACTAAAAACTGTTCTGACAGTTCTCACTGTAAACACACTGCCGGTGAACATGCCAACTCCACTTCCACTGTACAAACAGCAACTCAAAGCTGTAAATCAGGAGAGATATTGGAGAAAGCAAAATGGAAAGAGAAAGAGATGGCTGTTAACATTTCTAAACAGGTGTAGTAAGAGTTCACCAGAACATAAAAAACATTCTTAAATGGAGCAAATAAATGAACTGATCAGCTTTGTAAGAAAACCTCATCAAATAATATGATACAGAGAGTAGTTTGCTTGTAGTATAGTTGGCTCGTAGTATAGTATATACAGAACGCTGCGCTAGTAGTATACTGTAAGCTGTGAAAAAATCAAAATATCAGGACTGTATGCAATGATAGTGAGTAACCGTCATGATGTTCACAGAATGGAAATAGTTTCAGATTTATTAATGAGAAAATTATTTCCTGTTACTTTGTTTCTTAACAATATAATAATTATCTAAAAGAATAACTGCTTCTGGAAAAACAATTTTTTTATTAGAAAGTCAAGACCATACAACCTTACCTAGTATAAAATGATTTATTTTATATGTTTTGTGTGTTAAAACATGCTTATACAATCAGAAAATAAGACAATTAAAATAAGCGTTGACGACTCATTCGTGAAGCTATTGAAAATATATGTACACTAACAATGTTATTATATCCATCCTAATATTAGAATGAATGAATATATGATATGAACGAATCAATGAATATATTTACAGTGTCCGCGCTATTATCACAATCGAATTCCCGGTGTTTCTCTACCAAGACTAACAAAAAACTACCTAATGAGAGTTCAGCAAGCCAGGGTTACTTAATTCCCTGCAGTCATAATGGCTGTGCTTAGCGTAAAAGAAGTCAAAAATATAGTATAATACACAATTATGCAACAAAAAAAAGCGATGTTAGTTGAAAATGACAAAAGTCATATTTATTATAAGGTAATAAAAGACTTGGCAAGCGCCAGCAGATAATTTAAAATATACACACAACATAAATATCAAAACCAATTCCCGGTTTTCATTCTGTAAGTAGCTAAATTCCCGAATTTCCCCCGAATTCGCCAAATTCCCGGTTACAGACGTATTTACCTCATTTTGAAAAAGAATCTTCCTTTAAATTAGTCTTTAGCCAAATTTTGCATATGTTTATTATTTAAATATAATTACAGCAACAAGGAGGTGCTCATTGCCTCAACGTAACCCCACCCCTCCACACAAAGGTTAGGACAGGGGTTACACTATCCACTAGTATACCCACCGCCAGCAGCTGGTCGCCCTCGCGCATCCCATGTTCCTCAGCAGCCGAGTCCGGGTGCACGCCAGCAATGAACACCCCGCTAGCATTGCCGCCAGTCAGGCGCACTCCGGTGCCCAGCCGGGGGTCCTTGTGGAACACGATCTCGCGCTCTCCCTCTTTGCTGCCCCCCTTCTTCTCATCTCCTACCGCCGCCGCCATTGCCAGTAGTGATTCTGGCACAAGGGGGGAGGAGGCTGCGGCATCAAATGAGGAACGATGACGATTAGCGATACGATTAGGTCGGAGCTGACTATTTGGTACTAATGTAAATTCGCACATGTCAATCTTTTGGAATAGATTTTCAATGAATATTTTAAAATATTTCTATAAAATTTAAAAAGCCACACATAATAATACAGAAAAATAAACTGATAGGTATTTTTAATTATTATTTGCGGCGAAAAATTAATTTCTATATGACAAATATATTGTTTAGAAATTAAATACTGTACATTTGGAAATTCTTTACTTGTAAAAATATATTTTATCATAATTTACATTTAAAAATGTGAAATATTGATATTTGTATAACTTATTCTTTCAAAGCAAACAACAAATAAAAATATTAATTTCACTGCATCACAAATTAAAAATAGATAAGTTTTTAAAACAAAACAAAAAACTGTTTAAAGGTATTCATAAAAACGTGATTCTAAAAAGTTATTCATGCAAAATATATGTACAAGTACTTAATAAAAAGTAATTATAAATGTTTTTTTGTTATGATTGTTTTTTTTTTAATTTGTTTGGAAGACAGTTATAAATAGACTGCAATCAGTTTCCATTTTTTCTTTTTATTAGGTCTGTAAAATATTATTACACAATTTTACGAAATATTATGTTTAAATTGAATAAACAAAAATCAACTTTATTATAGATGTTTCTTTGGATATTTAGTTGTTTTTAAAATTCAATTATCAGTTTGTATTCGATTTGTTCTCATTGCTAATGTTGTTTTTTCCAAGCAGACTAATTATTCTTTGTTCTTATACATTGCGCAGACAAAAGTGAGGCCTTTGAAGTTTTTAATGATTTTATACTCGAAGAAACTCTAGAAACTTAGCCCTTAGGCAGTTCTACGAAGAAGTTACAATAGAGGAGAGTCTACGAATATCCTACTGACTGCATGCGACGGCGGAAAGATGATCAGATATTAAAGAATCATCAGCATACCATACATATTTTTTGTTATGAGTGCTGAATAGACCGCGTGGAGTGCTACTTAATTCAGGAATTGTTGGTTGGTGTTGGGACATTTATACAAACATTAATTGCATTTTATGGCGTCTCGCTATTGTTATTTCCTTTGTCCCCATTGCATGAACTGGAGCAGAGCTTATACAATTAACTTTGACCAGCAGCTTTGTCATCTCATGTGCATGAACTGGAGCAGAGCTTGTACAATTAACTTTGACCAGCAGCTTTTCTTGGCTTATTATTTGTATTTTCCCTTATTTTAGTTAAACATGAAGCTGCTAAGGACAAATGTGTAACAGCCCTGTCCAGGTCTAGGTTCCCCACCTACCGTCGAATATGCTGCAGTCGTATACTTGAAAGAATTTATTTTAATTTTTTAATTATTACCTATGTCTTTATAAGCAAGTAAAACATGAAATAATATTTTTATCATTGATATTATTATACCAACCGTTAATCTAAAAGTAGAACATAAAAATCACTCGATGTGAATTTTCCCGGATATGCAGAGTATGAGATTAATACTGTGTCTTCCTTTTCATTTCCAGTATTTTCAGAAAAGTGTAGACTTTCCAACTATTACATATTATTATCTAAAGAGACTTAAATAAAAATGTGAAAGTATGAAAATTAGCCTATAATTTTCTGTAGTTAGATGATAAAGTTACAGTTAACTGAATTTTTTTGCATCAAATATGATTGTTAATGCAAGGGAGATATTATATATTATTACCAGTTGAAATAAAAGCATCATAAACATTTGATAACAGAAGATAATATAGAAGTTTCAAATCCTTTAAAATTATAAATCACTTTAACAATAATAAGTTATAGAATAAATATTAGGAAACAGATAAGCATGTATTTGATAACGGTACATGATAACAAAAAGTCACTTTAAATCGAGAAATGTCTTAAGAAAAATAAATATTAAAACAATCACTCAATGATTGATGCATGGTTACACATTATGAGTTCTGTGATGCATGGTTACACATTTGAGTTCTGTGATGCATGGTTACACATTATGAGTTCTGTGATGCATGGTTACACATTTGAGTTCTATGGTGCATGGTTACACATTTGAGTTCTGTGATGCATGGTTACACATTATGAGTTCTATGGTGCATGGTTACACATTATGAGTTCTATGGTGCATGGTTACATATTTTGAGTTCTATGATAAACACACCAAACACTCACTATTCTGTGAATCTCCGTTAGAAGTATCATTTTTTGAGGAGTGAATTGGGGTTGATTCCATCCCTGTTCGACTTGATTCTGCCAATGGAATACAAACACGAAACATGTGTGGTTGTATTAGTTGATGGACAAAAAGAATACGCTTAATAAAAATCCCAACAAAAATATATAACGAGTGAGATTTACACTTTGAAATATACCAGTATCAAATTTTAGCATGTCATTAACATGTCCTAATTTTACAATCACATATAATAGAAACTTGTAGATATGAAATTACAAACATATAAAGTAAGGCCTTTTTCAACTTTTACCAAAATTAATTTATAAAAGTGGAGTGAGATAAAAGGCCGCAAGAAACCAACATTCAACTTCGTCATAGAATGGACAAGATCAATCGTCCAGTAATCTCTCTGATTTAATAATCCCATTCACTAATCCAATACACCGGAGCTGTGGTTTTGGTTTGCAGTCTTATTTGCATAACATAGTCCACATTTATAAATAATAATTTTGTTATTAAAAATCGGATGAATAATAATGTTAATGTGGTCCGGTAAATCAAAATTATTGTTATGAAACAAAACTGATATATTGATAAAAATATAGTCACACATATGATAGCTATGCAGTGAGCTATCATTAAAAATTAAAAAAACTGGAAACATATATTCAAAATTATATTAAAACACTTATTATATACAGCAGAATCGTATATTTCCAGTCATACTATAAACCCCACAACACCCAAAGTTAATCACCAAAAAACGCCTTAAAAATATTATTCGCTTCAGCAACAACAGCATGCAACCTACACATCGACAAAGCCAGCTAAAACTATCGCGAAGGCAGCAGCGCAGTGTGACAGGCCATCTTTTTCTGCTTTGACACTTCCAATAGCGTGTGTAAAAAGCGGAGTATTTGTTCAACAGAAGAGAAATACACAGCTCGGGTATGAAGGGAAACTTCTCAGGTGTCAAAATATAAAACTAACTAAAAAAACGGAGAAAGTAAGACGAAGGGAGAGAGAAAGAGAGAAGGTCGATATTCACGAGCCGCTTTAATCTCTACGTATATCATATTTGATGATTTGAAAACAATTATTCAGAAACTTTTCCAGTGCAGATAAACTTAAAAATTACGACGGAAGCAAGGTGCTTGTTTACTATATATGATCAGAACTGAAGTTACAATCGACACATTATACGAAAAGTAATTTACTGAGACACATGTCTTGTCTTACGAGTAAGTTTTCCGTTCTCAGAGGTTTGACCGGGTGATGATTGATTGAAAAGTGAATCTAAAAGAAAATAAGGAAGATACGGACTGAGTGTAAAGACACATGAGCATTAAATTGCTAATGACAATAAATGCACGCATTCGAAATATCGAATACATTTTTAATTGATAACAAAACAACTGGAGGGAGAGGGAAGAGGGTAAAGAATAACTTTGTTTTATTTGACGACAAACGATTTCATTTGTATAACAAAAAGTCTTGAAACGATTTACATGAAAATTCTAAACATAATACATAACAGTATGAATAATTTTATAAACATTTCAAACATATTTCTCTTAATTGTAAAAATTTACATCTCTTAAATAGTTTTACCTATATATTTCAAATTTGATATAAATATTATGAAATACTGCTCTCAAAAAACTTTTGCTGTCAGCCATTTTGGATTTTCATTATATATATACCTGTAGATTTATACAAATATATTATAACGATAAAATAAATCTTTATATTTATTAAAATAATTGGATAGAAAGCTGTTTAACTTGTGTTCCAATAAAATAATACAGGTGGGAGAATGAGATTAACATTGGACAAAATAGACTAACATTCGAGAATAGAGACTAAAGTTGGGTGGATGAGACTAACATTCGAGAATAAAGACTAAAGTTGGGTGGATGAGACTCATTGGAGAATAGAGACTAGAGTTGGGTGGATGAGACTCATTGGAGAATAGAGACTAAAGTTGGGTGGATGAGACTCATTGGAGAATAGAGACTAAAGTTGGGTGGATGAGACTCATTAGAGAATAGACAAAAGGTTAGGGAAGTGACACTAAATATTGTGAAGTGAAACTAAATATTGTGAAGTGAGACTAAAGCTTGTGAAGTGAGACTAAAGTTTGTGAAGTGAGATAGTTGGGAAATGAGACAAAAGCTTGTGAAGTTAGACTAAGGTTTGTGAAGTGAGACTAAAGCTTGAGAAGTGAGACTAAAGCTTGTGAAGTGAGATAGTTGGGAAATGAGACAAAAGCTTGTGAAGTAAGACTAAAGCTTGTGAAGTCAGACTAAAGTTGGTGAAGTAGAACAAATTGGGAATAAAGAATATGGCAGTTTGCTTTAGCAGTCTCATAAATTAGTGAGTATATTGGTTTGAAATTTTTTTATATGTTGAAATGTGCTTCTTATTCTTAATATGAAGTTAGAAACATGTGTAATTCTCTAATGGTATCTACTTAAATTTTGTTTAAACACATATTTTAGTCATGACATTTTTCTACTAGCTGAGTATTTGTACTTCGTATCGTAAAGTCGCAAATCAATTATTTTTGCGAGAATTCGAGAGACATTCGTCTTAAATCAATTGGAGTTGTGTCACACCGAAACGCCATTAATGCTTTGCGGTGATTGAAGTACTTTAGTATCACTATAGAGTAAGATTATCACTATGTTTATTTGAAAACCGTATTGCAGCTGCTAACGGGGCTATAACAGTCCAACCTAACCACCTTGAAGGATATGAAATCAGTGTATATGGGTTATAATTCACCAATAACATTTGAACAAAATTCAGTAGATTTGTGAGTGTATTGATTGGCGCATAACATAAATATAATACAGATATAGAGGTGGTTACATACATACATATGTATTCGATATTATTATTATATATTATTATTAGTACTGATATACATATAATTATATATTATGGCGAACACTGTATGTGTTGCGTAATTAAATCATTGAAAGATTATGACACAATAATCTTCAGTTGAGTAAAAGTAATGCAAATAGATACCATAATATATTATAGATAACTACTCTGTGGCCTATGTAGGCCTATGGGTGTTTCAATCTGAATACAACTAACTCATTGAGCTACATTTACTAAAAAGTTAAAATAGATTTTTGAACTAATTTTAATATATTATATATGCGCTTAACCTAGTCATAAATTCCACTATATTTACATCACTAAATATCAATATAGATTTAGAAATCTTGAAAAACGATAGTTTTAATAACTTATGATAAATTGATTGTATTATACATATATATAGATGTATTATATATATAGAAAAATTAAATACACCCCTTTGATGGTTTATAAAGAGTATACGTTATATTTCTAAAAAAGATTCATGTTGAGTAAAACTTTTAAAACGCCAAAGATAATTAATGTTATTTAGGCTTAAGCGTAACTGATTTATAAAATATTTTTTCAGTTATAAATAAAAGTAAATAGGAAGTACCAATTCAATGAAAAGTTCTAATAACCAGATACTTATTGTAATGCAATCATGAATGATTCTAAATGGTTTGTATTATTTATTTCATTTTTATTATTCCTATTGCACGAAAGAAAACATTAGAAATGAAAATAATTAGGCTATGTATATTTTCAACAAGAAAAACATACGAATTTTCAAGATAATAAGACATAATGTACTTATTAGTGAAAATACAAATAATTATAACTAAATAAATATTACAGCGTTATTATACAATACATATTTGCGAATATTAATATCATTAAATTTGTATGAATATTATATATAATGTATTAAACATCATCTGTAACTATTATACTAATAAAGTATATAATAACAAAACAATTATGATTAGAAAAACAAAGATAATAACTTTAATATAATTCTGGATCGGGTACACTGTTTCTCTATATTTGTGTTTTTAGATTCGGCTAATGATGCATATTTAAAAACGAAAAACATCAAAAGCCAAATTCTGAATATAAGTATATAGTTTTGTATCAAATATTAATACGGTGGTCGAGAATTATTATTTTTTACATTAATATACTAAACATACACCTTCTATACCATCGCTAACTTTGTAAAATAACTATAGTCGATTATATTTGCTGTTCATAGGTTTTTGTTCGAGTGAGCTGGACATATAATTTTGTAATTTTTGCTAATATCAAACCAACTAGCAAAAAAAAAACTACAAACTGTAAATAAAGATGCTTTAGTTAAAGGAGCTCAATTATTAAAATAATCATAACATAAAATTCAGTAATTATAACCAGTAGAGAACAGAATGGGACCGACATTACAATAATTAGTGCAAGTTACGAATTGTATAAAACAATGGCGGAATGGAAATTCCA
The DNA here is from genome assembly GCA_034780555.1 of Coelogynopora nodosa. NCBI lineage: Eukaryota > Metazoa > Platyhelminthes > Proseriata > Coelogynoporidae > Coelogynopora > Coelogynopora nodosa. Next base: position 15,864 of record JAUZND010027337.1, read on the forward strand.
TACAGAAATCTAGTCAAAAGTTAAATATTGCATTTATTTCAGAACCAACAATATATATGTTTTTGAATTATAATGTATATAGCACATAAGATAAGACGAAGATCATAACTTACCATGTGTTATATAAATTACAAATAACCAATTCCAAATCTCATTTGAAACATGTTCAGTAAGATTCCTAAACATCATGTTGTCCAAGCACCCTTAAAACCCCGTTTATCATATATCAAACATTATTAGACTTCGACATGCTTGGAATATTTCGCATTGAAAATTATCGCGATTATTCTAAGTGACTGTAAACATTTCGGTAGGATAGGAATTTTATCCATGTAGAATAAAAATGAAAGCGTAAACAAAATATCTTTAAAATGTATTACAATTTGGGGAAAACCTAACCAACACTTTCAAGTAAAAAATATGTAAAATAAAAGGAAACTAAAACTTCTAAAACTACGTTTGAAATAATTTGTTATGTAGTAGATGAATAACAAAGTTTGGTTAATTTTGATTATTATTTCGGTAATTTGAATAAACTTCAAATAGATCACCTTGATTGATGATCTAGGGCAAAGGTGAACAGGACAATGACGTAGTCCCTACATACACTACATATACAGGATAGGTATCACTCCCACCAATGTTTAGGTATAGAACATTATTCTTTATAAGTATTCTAGGGATTAGAAAATCCAAGCAAGAGTTTAAAAAATTGTGAATGTTGTAAACTATTATAATGACGAGAGAAAGAAGAAAAGAAGGAAGTAGGACAAAAAATGAAGGCAACGAAATCGAGACGATAGCAGACATTGAAGAGACTTGAGCAATCTGTTATTTGATTTATTGATTAAATGTGGTATTTACAATTGGGGATTCAAAAGATATAAATAAATTAGTTTTCTTAAAATAGATAACAAAATTAGCACAGTAAGAAATTTTCTCAAAAGTTATTACAGACTGATCGGAGTTTAGAAGTTGAAAGTAAATTTTTTACCATGTTAATAAAAATATAAAAACAATTATCACATGTAAAACAAAAACTAATCAAAACATTATTACAGATAAATGTGGCATTTATTGCACCAACGTATTGTGGCAATTCAATGCAACCAATAAATCTTAAATATTTTAATAAAAATAATCATTTTAAAAACCGTAGTGGTCATAGTACCAAACCTTACAATGGAAGCGAACATAAATGTCAAAAATAAAATTATTTTTACAAGAACATTTAACGCTCGTAAATATTTTAGCACAGTAATTAAGTTATACGTTATGATTTGAGAATGATTTTCAAATATCACGTAAGGGTAAGTAAATGTTTCCATTAAGAAAACATAAAATTAAAACGAACTAAAATGATAATGTAATTTTAAAATTTAGTTCAAGGAATATCACGATATAACTGGAGCTAGAAATCTCAGTTGACTTCAAGATGGAAGCTGAAAACCCTCGCAGAGCAAACAGATCGGCAATCTTGATCGTAGCATTGCAGGTGATAAACTCGACAACGCTAGGTCAGTTATAGTTTGAATAAACCAACAAAAAACCATGACACACCTCTTTTGACGGTTCATGTATCAAACCGCCTGTATAACCGATTTTTAGGTGGACCATCAGACCAACCGGAGCTCGAACTCCCTTTGACGGACCTAGTTTAGATGAGAGACATCATACTGTAAATGGTTTGTTTGATGATAGACGGTATATCCTATTAAGAACCCATTTCAGCAATGTGTGTCTTTAATAAAACGGATACCGAGTCCACAATTAGAATCTGAGCAGATTAAAGGAATAAAATAGAAGGTATATTATTCACTCTCAAAGATGCCACACTTTTCTCAGATGAGATTCGAGCAGTTTTCAAGGAATGTTTCAATGAATTACAATAGAATTTAAGAATTAAGTTATAATGATGGTGTTTTGTGATCTAGATGGACAGTTTACCGGTTGTGTTTATGGTGAGATGAGGCAGCCAAGAAATCTTTAACAATTACAATAATCAATTTATTACACAATCAACTGTAGTGATCAGAGAGTGAAAACGAATTGAAAAGAAGGAGTTCATTTTACTTTCGGTAATGGTATAATAAGTTCGTCAGTTAACTGCTAATTAAATTTTTCGTTGTCTACTATTTTTTAAATAAACTATATATGATGACAGCAGCATAGAGGTAGGGAAAGAGTCAGAACACTCCACTCACTATTGCGACTACTGTTCTCCACCCCCCCTCCAGAGGACGAGGAAGGCGGCATCTGTTCCCGCGAGGTGGCCGCACTGCCCAGCGAGGAGGACCTCCCCCCACCACCAGCCGCAGCCCGTACACCACCTCCGCTACCGCCTGGGGGGCAGAGTCGCAGACGAATCTGAGGCCGGTGGAGCAGGTTCTGGGCGTCGATCAGACTTAGGTTTGTCGAGTGGATCCCGTTCACCGCCAGAACACAGTCGCCCGGCTTGACACCGTCCTTGTGGCCGGCACTGTTGGGCTGCACCGAGGTCACGACCAGCTGGCAGCCCAGTTCGATCCCCAGATCTGAGGGAGGTAGTAGAGAAAGGGGGGGACCAGTTTAAAATACTAAATCAAGTATCTTGGTTACTGACCGACTCGTCAGGCCTGTTCAGGATTCCTATGCTTTTTCAATACCAGTTTTCTTGAACATGTCCAACACTTTTAAAATTTTAAAATAAATTTCAGGATTAAAGGACATCACTATTCTTTACATTATTATTAGTTTGTAACCAGATAATAGTCCAAATAGATTAATTTATATTAAAATTCAAGACAATAAATTAAGATAATATAAAGATAGCGGCTTTTGCAATTATAAAATTTGCATTCACTACTAATTGATATGAATATAATATCTATTTCATTTCCAATCAAAATTATTTTACACAGATACATAAAAATATGAAGTTAATAAAAATGTTCAGGACATAGGAACCCTGCAGTTATATGTCTAGTTAAAATCGGATTATTCTAATTATCATAATATAATTTGTCTTTTAGAATAAGATTCCTTCTTAAGTCATCCAACCACATGTTCGATCAGTTTTTTAAACAGCCTGTAAAGAAAAATGTCTGCAGAAATTGTCACGTAGCCAGTATAAATATTTAATCGTCAATTAATACTACAACAAGAGAATAAACGATAACTTAGTCAGAATCCATACGCAGTAAAGATTCCCAAATATCAGCGAAGCAAAACAAGAGGAAACTGTTGCTCCCGTACTTTCCCTTTTTAGCTTTAGTAGTTAATATATTGTCTTGTTTATTTTGTAGTAAAATCAATTAATCATTTTTTATCAAAAAATTACTTTTTAATAAATGTATAAGTTAAAACATGTTGGTGTAGTTCAAAATATATTATCCAAATAAATAATTATGTTTTACGGCTAAATATACATAGATAACTCAAGTTGAATATAATAATAATAAATCTTATTATCAAATGTTAATATTTCTTGTGAACGTTTTAAATATTTGCGCCATTGATATCGATTGAGCATAGTATAAGGTAATCGATAAACAACCAATATAAATAACTACGGTTAATAGCAATAATAGAAGTAATAATTATCTCAATGTGAGTGGAAATCTGATAATTCATGTCAGGTATTGAAAATGTCACTAATAAATAAATGTCAATATCAGATTTTGAATTATCGATATAACAATTTTAGTAATTACGTACATCGAATATGTTATTTATCGATTAAATAAATATCTTACTACTCTTAATTTACATAAATAGTTAAAATAAATAAAAACATTCACACCAAGAACTGGTTTACTTATCAAAAAAATAGATAAACATTATTGAACTGTATCTTCATTTTTATTGAAAATAGCTTCTGTGGATCATGCTAATATAAATATATATATTAATGCACATCATGACAAAGTTTAGACTTGTCCAAGGCCCTTTTGAATCATAACTACACACTATAATTATATTGTTCTATTGTATAAGAGTATCTATCGATTTTAAGAGTATCGTAACAGCAACAGGTGTTCTGAAAAAATGAAACCGAAATTCGCCTTACGAAATGGGAACAATTTTATTACACGTTTCAATAAAATATTATAATAGAAAAATAGTGAAAATGGTTGAAATGTATAACACATACAGTAAGAAAATCTAAGACACCGGTTTGTTTCAACAACCAAAAAATGAGTAAAATGTTCGGAAATATTTTCAATTGCTACATTGTAATAAACAATGTTTTATGAGCCATTATTAGATCATTAAAGGTAAAAAAACAATTCTAAACTGGTTTGAAAATATGATATGCCTCTTTCTTCAGATTATAATAATAAATGTTTTTTGTTAAATGTACCAAACTAGTGTAGGCTACACCTAATAAAACTAAAAAGATACATTATACCGTAAAACTTGGCGGTCGACAGTATTTAACTAATGCAAATCACCGTAACATTATCAACATATTTTCGCATAAACACAAGTTCAAAAATAACAAAATAAAACACTACAATAGTTAACTGAAAAACGGGAAACATTTTCAGACAAATGTGTTACATTTAAACAGGAGCATAATCACTGAATTTTCTGTCGCATTATTAAATTCAAAGGTATTATAATATTATAATTATTATATATCATTATAACATTGACATTGTATTGAGCAATTAAATCTTTTAATGTCATCAATCAAGGATTAATTAAAATTTAAGCAAGGCGCACATAAGTATTATATTGAATACTTGATATAACATAGCGCCATCCATTCCGGCATCTTTTCACACGATTCAAAAGACAAGTACAAAGTGGTAACATGAGAGATTATAAAAGTTGATAGTTTGTTATACAGATGTAATTCACTGACCCTAAATTAAACACACATTTACGACAATCAAAACAACACACAGGCAGCCTATCAAAAAAGGTTCCCGCCTCAATGATTGCTTCAAACTATAAAGATATAATTAACTCACGCCACATTCCGTAAATATTTATACTATTAAAAAAATTATGTAAAAAAGTGTTAACAAACGAATTCATAATATATTACCTGATAAATGTTTTCTGAATATTAAATTTTGTTGTAATTATTTGCGACAAATATTTTCGCAACCAAATTTTATAAGTTGAAAGTAATAACCTAGTACAGGCAACTTTGATAAATTATAAAGATTATATATTTCTAATTAATATTAACTCTCGACTAATAGTATAATAATAATTGATCACACAACATATCTCTCCATCATACTAATAAATAACATGATGAGAGATAAAAGATTATAGTACCGACTAAATCAACTCAAGCAAACACCTAAGTTATCCTATTCATCTTCAAGCCGGTTTAGAATTCTATTAGAATCGACTATTGTAACAATTTCCTCTATAACTATTTTTTGTCCATATGGGCGCGTTGTTTTTAATCTATGTAAACCTATGATGATTCTGATGATCCGTGATGATTTATGTTGAACATTTTATTTGATTATTAATCTATTATGTCTTATTCATAATTTTTAAATAAAATAATTTTCATTAAAAGTTAATTTTCTCATAACCTATTGACTGAAAATTAAATATATGAGTAATATAGAAAGCAAAACGTACAGTTGTTCTTAAACAAACTCAATAGACCAATTAATAATACAAATAAATAAAACCAATTAAAAACAGCATTTTTACTTTATTGATGACAATTTGTTTTATTAAAACATAATTTAATAAATTAGTTTGAGAAAATCACTGAAAAAACAATTATTTCATGTTCACAGGTTCATTACATGTACTATAATATACATGAGATAGTAAGTTGAATAGTAAAATTTAAACGGCTGACGTTGTATTTTACAATATATTACGCTGAAGAGTCGAGGAGTTCAGACATCACGGTGGCCTGATTAGATAAGTGACAATTCAAATTAAAAGCCAATTTATTGTAATTATACAGACATCTCGTATTGCAAAATATTAGTTTGCCAGTGGGATGCATTCATTACTCAATTTATATAAATGTCCATCTATCATTTGTCGAAGAAAGTTTATGAAAAACGATTGGTATACACTTAATAAAGCTAGCATGTTTCCTTCGTTGCTACAATACAAAACAATTATTTCTGAAATAAAGGTTTTGTTGATTACCCTTGTAAAGTAAGAAAAGTATATGTATATGATAATATTACAAGAGCGACACCGATTGCAACACACACCTATACATAACAGTTGCCGCCACAGTATAAGACATCCTATAAGGTCACTGCTCTTCATACTGAGAAAGAAGCATGCACTCTCGCAAGGGCTAACAAAAAAATTAACACGATCGCAAATGACTAAGATGTGCGAGATGCACTACTTCTAAACAAATATATGCATACAACCCCCCCCCCCCCCCTAAGTAGTCCACGAAGTGGATACATACCATGAATAACCAAATAAAGCACACAAATGTGAAGAAAACTCTCGCAGGAATCTGAATACCTGGCCATGTAACCAAACTAGCTGAGCCTGAGAGCAAGTATAGAGAGAAAGGAGGGAGTGAGCGAGAGAGAAGAGGAACACAAGACCACATAACAATGTGTAGATTTTCTGATGAACAACATGGCGAATAAACGATTTGATGGTATAAACAAGTACACTGGTGGATGGATCTAATTACATTAATAAATCAACTGTGGGTCCACGTAATTAGCATGTAAGAAACCATACTCACAACTACACGACAGGTCAATACGTTTTACAGTGATATATATTTAACTTTGTCATAACTATTCTACTTTGCTCATGGCGGTGCAAAAATACTATCCTCGTAGTAAGAAGGTGGTGACAATGTGTGTCTAGAATATAAACTGAATATTTTAGCCCAGATTTTTTCCAATCATTAAACATGGTATAGTATCCATTTGAATAATAAAGTCATCAGTTTATACAAATTAGTCAAACATATATATATAATGTAGCTCTAACTCACGTCAAACCAAACATTTGTTATAGCATTAATTAAAAGATGACGAAAAAATGTATTGATCAAAGAAACAACCAGAGAATTAGGATATCAAATTTACTGTCTAAATGTGTTACTTTAATAGTTGTATTACAGATTTTGTGCCGCAACAACATTTGGAATATATTTGAAATATATATGCTTGCAAATATAGGTCATGTTTGGTTTTTGTAGAAATATGCAGTAGACTAAGTTTGAACCGTTGTGTTGAATTTTATATACTTTTGACCCATTCTCTTCTTAGTGAATACATTGCTCGAAAAAAATAATCTGGTAAACATATTCCGCGTTGGACATACTACGAGAAAGCTTGGCTAATATGAGAAGTAGAAGAAGTCCCAACCATTTTCAATTAATAACCAAATTCATGCAAATATTTATTTAATATCTATACTCCAAATTTCGACTGGTCCATGCCAGTCAAAAGAATCACCGGACCAGTGCTATTTCGGCACTGAATTATGGTATCAACTTGGTATCTAGTAATCAATACTTTATCAACAAAGAATTAACTTCATTTGAAATTTATCCACTCAGTGGAGAAATTCCTTCAAATCTACACTTCAAATAATGTAGCGTAAATATCTGTTGTCCTTAATTATATAGACAATCACTAAGTAGATCTCAATCACTATCAAGAACTGAACATCCTATATACTATCTATATATATGGAATGAATCAGCAAAAGCAAATTGGACCACACTTACGTATTGAAGGAGCGTATTATTGTCCTTAAACAGAATGACCTTCCTGCCATTACTCTAAGTGTACAATAAGTATAATAATGTCATCAATCACGACAATCCACTGGCAAAACAGGGGGACGGCGGAGATGGCCTAGCAACAATTAACTGTAAAGTTAGCATACTTGAGGTACATTATTGATTGGCTGCGTGAGAAAATCTAAATATCAAGAATGCAATATCATATTATATTAATCTAGCAATTTGATTATAATACATCGGCCAAATTAACTAAAAAAATTATAATAAGTTCACGAGAATGGAGACAAGATATAGTTGTTATATAATCATTTAAGGTATAAATAAAATTTCCGTCAGAATTAAGTATAGCTACTGATTAATTGTTCTTAGCCTAGGGCTATAAATACAAGCAAAACACGGAATGTTGTGTTTTTCAATTCTGCTTTACTTTTTCACTATATATTTGTATATATATCAAATAATGTCATTCTTTTCACAATTTTTCGGATTTACTTATGGTTTTTGAAATAGTTTTTGTTTAACTGGATAATTCTTCATATAATTCAAATAGTTAACAATATTTCTATGACGTAATTTTAAAACACAACTAACTACAATTGAGTCAAATTGAATTCAGCAATTGGGCATAAGAGAACTAACAAGTCATTGATATAACAAATGGAGTAGATCACACCACTTATAACAAATGCATTTAGACAACTAACACAGAGTGAACCACATGAATAAGTGAATATCAGGTGTCCAAGGCAGAGGGAAACAGTTCGGGGACTCGAGTTCTAAGTCTCGGAAATATGACACGATAGAGTGAGTGTCAGACAAGCAACACACGAGGAATGAATGCCTGCCAAATGAATACCAGGTAGAACAAAGGGATTTCGGAGAATAAGTGGTAGGGTACCAATCAATTAATTCTCTAAAATGTAATATATTATGATAACTTTATGTTAAAATTAAAAAAAAGTGTGATACATAATGCTCGACCTTTAAATAATAGAATGATAATAGATAATTATTCAGATTACAGATAAACAATACAATATTCAACAACTAATACTTAAATATATCGTAAAACGATAAAACGACATGAAATGTGTCACAAAAAATTCCAATACATTTATTGAATTTGCTATTAAAATAAAAAAGAATATATTATCTTCCACATATTAAAAGGAAGAATTTGGATGCCGCCTTCCTCAAAACAAACTTTGAATTTAAGCATTAATTTGTAGCTTATCTGGCTGATGATCAATACATTTAAAACAAGGAAATATTGCTATTGCATTATTTGAAGAAACTGATCAACCAACCAATCAATTAGGACTGCTCACCTTCCCATCGGTCGCGTCGGTCCAACCGCATCTCCCAAGCGTCGGCAGATCTTCGGTCCAGTATACTTTGCGACGTGAGCAGCGACGCCGGAGGGGGGCCCCCGGGGTGGGGTGCAGGTGGCCCTCCCCCATTGGTCATTGGGTCAGGCATCCAGGGAGGGAAGGCCGGTCTACCGGGAGATTGACGTCGTGACCGAGGTCTGACAAAGAGGACAAGATACTGTAAGTGGCCATCTAAAATTTCAGGGATAACAATTAGCGAGGGAAAAATAAATATAATGTTGAAATTTATAATATTACACATTTTTCTCAGTAACGAACCATACTAATTTAATTTAAATTATAAACATTATTGGAAAGGGATTTATCAGTTTTATAATATCAAGAACCTCCGGTTTAATGAATTTTTAATAAAATTATATTCTAAACATTTTCTTTTAAATATTTGCAAAAGCATTATTAAAATACTATTTAAATACATGTAGCTAAAATATCGCTAACATCAAGAAATTAGACATATAAAACAGTACAAAAATAGCAATTTATGCATATTACAATTAAATGTATTTCCTATAAAATAAAATCGCTACTAATAATATGCAAATGTTTCTGCTAAATATTGTCCAAACGTATTAATTAGTACCTTTATATAAATATATAATGTTCAAATGTAACAAAAATAATTAATAACTATTTTGAAATAAAAATAACTTACAATTTTTAGTAACTACTCTGTTATTTTCTAATCAAATTTCAATAACTCTAATTGACGTCAAACGACTTCAAAATCAATTAATTATCACAATAACTCCAGTAGAAACTAGCTCTACCTATTTCTGTCCAAGGAACGATAATCAAAATCGAGGTTATTGGGCACAGAGCTCCCGCCTCCTAGAAGAGTAGCTGTTGAATGATGATGATTCGGTAGCGCAATGTGATTGGTTCGCAGAGATGACTCATTCTCTCTTCTCATTGGTCGGCTGGGAAGCTGTGCTGGCAGTGTGGAAGTGGAGGTGTGATGTTCGCGTCGATAGAGGTGTTGATTATTATTGGACAGGAAGGGAGGTGTGGGCTGATACCGACGGACTCCCAGGTTGACCGTGGCACCAGCGTTGCGTAGGTGGTAGATGGCATGAGAATGTGTAACGTGGGTCAGGGATAGACCATTTACTGACGTGAGATGGTCATTGATGCTGGGGCGGTGGGTGGAATAACAGACAATCACAGTCACTAATACGAGACGGTTGAATAAATTAGTAATATTAAAATAACAAAAAACGGAGGATATTCCGTTTAAAACAATTATTTCTATAATTACCAATTCTAATTAAATATAATAAATAATATCAAAATTATAAGCCTTCCTGCAAACAAATTTAGTAAAAATATTTAAACTGGAAAAAAGATTAACAATTGAAGATTTAGCAGGGCCTTGATGGAATAATAAAAATATAAACAGAATAAACAAGATTATGCTAAATATTTTCAAATTTAAAAAATCGCATTCTGAAATAAAAGGTCAGATTATAACCAATTGGAAATATACTATGTTCTCAACATCTTAGAAACAAATTATTTAGACTTCTTTTGATATGTAAATGATAACCAATTCATAAATAGATTCAATTAGTGCATATAAGTTACCATAGTTTTCCATCAGCTGGTCCACAAGCAAGAACATCTGAGACAACAATATTTCCACCATAATCAGGCGAGTCAATACCACCAGAAACAGCCATCCCAAGACCATATGATGGAGATCGAGTTATAATAATATGAAATGACTCCCAATCACGACGTCCCATTGTGAATTGCGAGTGTGACTCAATATGTATTACTATTTACTAAATATTTGCAGACTGTGTTCCTTTTTTAAAAACTGAAATATAAGTAATGCAAAACAAAATCAGGACAGATCCGGCATTTTTGGAAAGGGAGGTTCTATAAAAAAGGCATGTTTGGCCATATTTTTTAGAGTATAGGCTTTCAGGAATACAGGTGTAGTTGACAATGACATTCAGAGTAAGAAAATAGATGTTTGGGGGCAGCCCCCAAAAATTAAATATGCTATGATTATGTGAAACTATTTTACATTGTTGATAAAGTATAATTTCTGTTACATTAATGATCAATCTGCATTGTGAAACATTTTAGTACAGTTAAGAAAATGAGGGGATTAACTTTATTAAGTTTTGAAATACTATTAAAATTTATAATAACATTTCTATATTTAAGAGGATAGGCTTATTGTTACAGAAATAGGAACACATATCTGAATTGAGAAATAAATGGGAGCATCATGCAAGTAAGTTTTAAAGGAAAAGATAATTTATTGAGTATTCAGAAGGTAAAAGACAAATATGCAATGATTTAGAAGGAAAAGGGCCTATCATATCAGTAAAGGAAGGAAATCAACATGATAATACTTAAGGCACATCGACATATTTATAATAAAAAAAAGTACACATATACAGTACATATTGTTGACAAAGAGAAGGCATATTTACACTTATAAAGTAAGAAATGGGAGAGAACTGGTAGGTATTTAAGTATTAACAAAGAGAAGTTTCATAAGAAAAAGGGAACTTATATCATGAAAAGGGGTATTTTCTAAAAAATAAAAAGGCATCGATAAATGTACTAGGGGTTGTGTATCAAGAATATCTCCCTGTATGCGCCACTTAAAATAATTAACTTATACTGTGAGATCAAATTAACAATACCAGATCATTTCAAAAATTACAAAATCTGGAAACAAACCCTTCATAAAACAATCACCAACTATAGAATAAAATTAATGTTTCTTATATAAATATATTTAAAATTATTTTATTAAAAACTACCTTAAACTGTATGTGTACAGTAATTATTTCTGCAAAAACATGTTTCAAACAAAGTATTAAATTAATACATAATGCCATAGGTTACATAACTAGTTTATATAAAAAGTATACCTATAAATAATTTGCGTGACCACATTTTATTTTCACATTTATACATTGTGCTAAATACTGTCATTAACAAACATGGTCAGGGCTTAATATTATACAAATTGCAATTATATTTATATAATTTTTACATTTACTTTATTATAATTATAAACCTATATCTAGTTCTGTGTATTAGTAAATGTATAGTATGTGTTGTATCATTCATAAAATTTATAATTGATATCGCTCAGCAAAATATTCAATACTATTATGGAAAATATTAAACCAATAAATTTTCATTAATAAGATGCACAACATATGGCTATTTTCTAACAAATTTACATTACAATTTAATTTGAATATACTTATTTAAATTATCTTTATTTCCTTCAAAAGTTTAGATACATGTTGTATAACTTTTGATATGTGAATATTATTATTATGAAATAGTGTGTGTATAACCAATGCTCTAAATTGTCTGACAAAAAACATAGAAAAGAGGGACATGTGGTCTATTGACCAAATGATTGAAAATGATCCTTTATACTTTTAAACATATTATAAATATATGTATTCAATATATACTTTTATTATAATATAGACAGTTGCATATGTTTTGATGCCATATTAATCACATATATTATTTGCACTCTATTGTAGATGGGAAAGGAGAAGGGTATCTTATATATTTTTTCATCATTATTCTTGTAAATAGCATTGATATATATTCAGATAACAGTTCAGTTAAACATGGGTAGTTTCCTGAAATTTAGCTGAAAAGATTATTTATAAGATAAAAATTAGTAAGTTCAAAATTATAGACAATGTAAATTGCTAACATAATAAAATTAAGGTATTTTGTATATAATGTAAAAATATAAAAGTATAGAAAATTTAATGTAAACAAAATATTTTTAATTTATAAATAAGTCCACAAGCTTTCTATATATAGATATCTTTCTATTGAATTCATTATGGTCTTCCCTTTCACATATATTGGTCTATTCCATTTATATATATATTATACTCTAACTAGTATTTATTATATATACAGTAGTTTAAATCTACTTTAAAAATGTGTGATCATTTCTATTATTAGGGAAAAAAAATTCTTAAAATATTGTAGTCACAATAGAAAAATAAGTTCTTAATATTAATGTAATAATTACTTATAGAACATTATAGAGTGCAATATAGGATACAGCACATCCTTAATTTTTATTTAGAAATATCTTTGTTTTTTAAAAGTTTTTAATTGACAATAATTTTTATTCAAAATATAGTGATATAATGTAGGGCAATGCCAGTAATTCAAAATTTTATTAGCTGAGCGGGTTGCCATTAGAAAGTACTCAGTAATATATCTGCCAACCTTTCAATAATTGAAATCGAGACATTTCTATAATTTCCAGCCAATTATGGTGAAGTGATAAGCTGAGCCTCTAAATCTACGAGTTTATGTTTTATAGCTAAGAATGCATCTCAAAGGCTTGGAATTTTGATAAAGGTTTCAAAATATACACCTTTTTAACACATGTTTAGTAATAATATGTTATAAAAGCGGGACACTGACATACTCTAGCAGAACAGCCTTTGAAAAGTGGGACTATCCCACTAAAAGCAGGATGGTTGGCAGGTCTGGTAATAATTATTTAGTTTTCTTATTTAGTATGTATAATGAGAAACTACTTTGCATTACATTTATTCAATTTTCTGGTTCTAAAGAATATGGTTTAACTAAATGTAGATCATTGTTATTTATAGCTTTCCAAATTACATTAGCATCAGAGAACATTACATTGAAACAATATGTAGAAAAAATTAAAATATTAGCTATTTTAATGTCATGTTACACGAATTATTGGATAATTTTTATATTTGACTTTTAAAATTTGATTATGAAATGTATATAAAATAAATAGTATAATACATGTGTATCTACACAGTCATTTATGGTGTGTCAAAATATATACAAGAGTGCAAATATGTGTAAAAATATGTTGTTTGTTTAAAAGTTTATTATGCTTCATTAAAAAGTTTATTTAAAATATATATATATATATTTTAATTATATAAACTATAAAAATAATGTTGTGTTTACTAAAATTATTAAACATATTGAAATTCAATGGTAAATAAAAAATATATTTTTGTTAGAAAAAATTATACATTGAATGCATTTTCAAATTATAAATGTACTTTAATTTAAAACTTTACCTAAAATAATCAACAATACTTATTACATCTAAATAATAAATGTTCAATGAATATATCTTTCATATTTATTCCAAATAAAATTTAGAATATTCTTGCTAGATGAAGTACAATAGTCTAAACATATTGTTTATTACAATAATACATTTATTACTTTATTGTATTGAATTTGTAATACTTTATTGTTGTTTATTTAATACTTCATGTTTTAAAAGTTTTACTTTAAATAAGAAAATAGTGTGTATATGTATTATAGCTAGAAAGATTATTTTTAAAATTTATAATTTGTTAGATAGTATAATATATTTTATAATATAATCCTTTCATATGTAACCTTTGTCACTAATGGTGATCTGATTAACAAATTACAGAAGACACTAAATTGCATTGCATACAGATATGGATTAAAATATAGATAAATGTAATCTAAGGTATTTGTTAATAATTAGTTAAAGTCTGTAAATACTAAAACAGTTTCATTATAACATATCTAAAAGTTAATAATACTATATATATATATATATATATATATATATGTGTAAGATTTAGTTTACTTATAAGAAATTAAAAATATAAATAGGAGAACTGTAACATAGTAAATATTGTAACATGTACAATAGATGTAACATATAGTAACATGTAGATTAAGAAGTAAAATTCTCAAGCTGTACATTTGATTCACTACTGATACATTTGAATCCAATACCATAAATGATGTATTTATTAATTTTAATTAAAAATACTTGAATGTTTTGTAGCATTTGTGGATTGTTCACTTCATAGTTAATAATTGTGTTAGAACATATTGCAGAGTTGCCACCAAATTTTGCATTTCAATAATCACAGGCCCCCAAAATAATAACAGAAAATGAAGCATAACATTTACTAAAACTATTAGCTCATGTAACAATAAATTAATATGTAAATGCAATTGAATTTGGTAACAAATATGTACAGATAATATATTATAAAATATTAAAAGTTATTGAGTCCGAACAAGATATAAAAAGGCTTTAGAGAACAACTTTTTATCCTTCTTTGGGATTTTGAGCAACTAAAATTTAAATGCCTGGCTTTGTGTTTTTTTAATTTTCACTGATTCATCTAAGTTATCTTTCAATTTTGATAGGTGTTTCTTGCTTTCCATCTTTTCGTGACCTAGTTTCTTTATTCTTCTTATTTTGACTTCATTGTGCTCACTATCAATATTCTTCATAGGAGTAATACTAGAAAACATCATACAGTAGAAGTCATACATAGTTATTAGTTAAAAGCAATTGATATGCGAAAGTAAATGGAGCAGCATTAAAACATTATAGAGTCTCACTGGTTTGGTACTATCAATTAGAAAAAATATGAAAGTAATGCCAAAAAAATCAATACAAATTTTATTTAATAATCACAAGTCTTTTGCAATTATTGCAGAATTGCAACATTCACCAAATAATCTCAGTGCAATTATTATTGCAGCCAATGGCAATACAGGGGGCGTGCGCCACAATTGTAAAAAAGAATGAAAAAAAGGCTTAAAAAGTATGATTTTTAAATACTATATTTGAGCTAAAATTACAGTATATAAGTATAAATGTATAGTATCTATGACTATGGTAGTAGTAGTAGTAGTAGTAGTAGTATGTAGTTATGTTTGTTTAAATTTTTTTCACAGCTCTTCTTTTATTAGAAAGGGAAATTAGAAGGGAGAAAAATTGTATAATTTTTATAAATATAATATATACTTTTGCAAAATGTATAAAAAGTTTTAAATATTTTAAGAAAATGGTATTCATTTTTTTAAATATATATATTTTCTGAAAAAGTATGATAAATTGAAAATATCTAAGAATATGCTAAAAAAAGTATGATAAAAGTATGACAGTATGATATTTTATGAAAATGTATGAAAAAGTATGAAAGTATCATGGTGCACACGATACCTGACTTAATTCTGAACGTACATGTGCAGAACTAGGTTGTAAGATGCATTAGGTTAATAATTATATTATTTTTATATAAATTATCTAAGAGAGAAAGGCAATAGAATTAATTGGAACCATCAGGCAAAATCAGCTCACCAGATAGAGAAAAAATATAAAATAAATTGGAAATAATAAAATATAAATCAAAAGAAAGGGTAAGTATATAACAAAGAAAACAGACAAAAAAGATACACAAAAGGCAAAGTAGAGGTATTAATAAAACTGGAAATAACAAGAGTACAACTTCCTAGAAAAAATTCAAGAAAACCAGCCAAAAGGAAACCAATACCAAAAGTGAAAGAAAATGAAGGAATTCCACTAAATTATACTTGCACTTATAACACATGTCTAGAAAATAAGAGGATGATAAGTCATGCCTGTAGTGGTTATATGTTAATTAAAACCATTATCCTGGACACAAAACTAAAACGGACTGAAAGTAGAAGCTGATTTAAAGAGATACAGTTGAAAATTATTAAGGTGCAGAACTTAGGACTCTCAGCAGCATTATTGATATTATAATAATAAACATAATAAGTATACTATAAATATATTTTTTAAATAAAGAAAATTGACTTAACAGATTAAATATTTGGTCAGATTAATTAAAAGTATGACCACACTGTCAATAAGGCATGATTATAAGAGTTACTGACAGTACTGATATCATACTGTAATGAAATAGTGGAAACAATATATTAACAGAATAGCAGTTACTATAATTTTAATATTATATAAACTTATTTGTAATGATAGATTTAGTTATAATTATAGATTTAATTGTAATTATTCATGATTTTTAAATGCCAGCATTGTTGTAATTATATATTTTTTTGTTAGAATATATCTCAGCTATATCCAAAACATGCAAACAATTTCTAAACTGCTGAATAATGTTGTAACATTTATAAAACATAATGCCAACTATAATAATGAAAATAACATATACTATGAAAGAGTTATATACTAGTAGAACATGCCATAATACTGATAAATATATACAAAATAAAAATGGTATACAACTATGTCTATATCATATGAATATGTGCAAAACACATGATCAGTAAAGAATAAATCATGTGGAAAATGATAAGATAAAAAATATTTTATTGAATGCTGATACAACTGGCATTTAGAAATATTTCTAAAGGCCAGTTCAAATGCATTATTTGATAATTGCTGCTATTATTATATTTATAACCAGTAGTATTTATAATGTATGGAAATTTAATAAATTTGTGCTTATATATTTAAAAGAAATTTGTATAACTTTCTATTTATATAAATAAGAATAAAAAACTTCTAAAATTTCTAATGATATATTGAGTCTTGATATAGTATTTGGAGCATATTAATAACTTTTTAAATGTTCCTAACCCATAGCTCCCACTATTTCTGATTTTATCATAAAGGTGTTATATCTCAGCTCAGCCTAGATGGAAAAAAAATTTATAGACTATGTATCCACCTAGTAAAAAAAAATATATGTTATAAATATACATAATAGCTAATATAAATATGAAAATACTATTATATATATTATTATTATAAGTTATATAGGTATAAATTATTAGGTCTAATGAATAAAATAATATGTTGTTTTTATTCATTATAGGTATATAACTTACAATAATAATATTATATATTATTAATATAAATATAATATAACAGTATTTTCATAGTTATATTAGCTATTATGTATTAACATAACTTAAGTGGACACACAGCCTAGAAATTATTTTTCTGTCTAGACAGAGATATAACATCTTCGATTTCATTACAGTGAAACTTTCATACTGTCAGTAGTTTCCACTTATGAAATAATAACAGTACAATGGTACTGACTACTGTTAATAACATGCATGTTACATTATTTATACATGTATAGTGTTTACATATAGTGTATACATGTATCTTTTTTTTAGTTTTACTAATACTGGAATTAATGACATCTCACAACTATAAAAATCACCATTATGTTATACTGAGCTATATTAAATTAGAATGTCCTGTAATTTAATGCAATAGTTACTAATTGTATGACAAATTTGAAACAACATAAGTATACTTTAAAAAATTAAATTCTCATGGACATCACATGACAGATTAAAATTGTCAAATAAATTTTTGAAAAAATTGCTAGTGTATGAATAACAACATGCATCATATATATTAATAAAACATAAACACAGAAAAAATAAGTATTCTTGAATGTTTATAAACCTATATATATCTTTAGCAATAGTTGATGTACTTTACCTTTATGAACTTTTACTCCACATCCTTTTCCATCGCACGAAAATATAACATTATCTCCAAGTTCTTGATTATCTAAACATACACAACAAACATTGCTTTGATCCTTTTGTTTAGAAGTCATATCCTGAAAAAACGATAATGACAATGCAATGATAAATTAATTATGACGATGAAGTTTATACGAAAACCCTATTTGCCCCTAAATCTAAAACGAAAAAAGGGACATCTAAAAAAGCGCGTCTTTTCAATTAATAATTATTTTAAACAATTAATTCTAGTATACAAATTAGACGCAGCTATTGAAAAGTTCAAACTCAAAAATTACTTTACATATAATTTCTTAACTGTTGGAGAATCGCCTTCGTCTCCGACTCCATCCATCCCTAAGTGATTCGGAAGGGCGCCAGTCGGGGTTCTTGTTCAAGCTTTTCGAACGAGACTTACTCCGGCAAAAGAACATCACAGGATCTAGGAAGTTATATGTTAACTCATTTTACGCCGCCTATATAAATTTAAGTTGGATCATAACTATTTATAATATAAATAACAGTTATGGTATTGATATCAAAATCTAAAAATTTAAAAACTCTGGCACATTTCTTTATATATAATCTGAGCTGTATCATAATCTAATATCACTTAGGAAATACAAGTTAAAATAGATCTTTGTAGTTTACATAATTTATTCGGACTCAACATAGAAACAAAGTATATTTCCGCAGTGAAATTTCAGTAGTGAAATTTTATATTGTTAAACAATATTATAGAGTTATACATAGCTGTAATGTCAATGATAATGGTATAAAAACACAAATACCTACATGTGAAATATTAAAACATACATAATTAATTATAAAAAAACTAGTTCGATAAGATAACTTCCGAAGATAAGTACAGTTTGGTTAGAATTTTACTATTGTCTTGTATGAACATTAAAACAGTTTAAATGGCATGGTAGATCACATATCGCACACTTGAATGAAACCAATGCACCACCATATCGGCTCTTGTTTGGATACTGTTCAACTTGACATCTTCGCCTTTTCACAACCCTCACAATTCTGTGGACCTGATGTAATGGTTAGGGAACACGTTTGAGCGCTCGACCAATTGTGGTTGTGGATAACAAGAGACACCTAATAGAAACGAAGACATAAACATAAATGTTAAGCGTAAAATATTGAGTCATTACTAATTTACTATAGCTATAGTTGCAAATGATTAATAAATGTTATGTAAATATGTATGTGAATCTTACCTTGTCACTTTTCTTCTGAAGGCAAGTTGATCCATTGCTTTGGTTGCATTTGAAGCGCGATAAAGTAGATAGGTGTTTGACAGAAAGCTTTGAAGTATCCAGATGACAATGGGCCGGTACCATTTCTTGCCTTTGATGTTTATGTGATACAGCTGTATCCGGCTGTCCAACATGTCAACTCCTCCCATAAACTGGTTGTATGTGGAAATCAGTCTTGGCATGTCAACATTGACTTTTTGTTTTTCTTCCTTTTTATATCGAAGTGCATTGCTCAGGGGATACACCGAGTCGAAATTAGATAAAAGACGAACCACCGCATTGTCCTTCCACCATACAGCGACAATTCCTTCTGCCTTTCTGTAGTCAAAATCTCCCTTATTTTTCAAATCTTTATCATTTACTGGATAGCGCTTTGTGTGATTTGACCTGAGAGTACCCGTAGCATTGACTTCTTTTTCTTTTAGAAAACAAGCGCATCAAAAGATGTAAAGAAGTTATCAAAATAAAATTCAACATTCTGTTTACCATATATTGCTCCTTCTGTGAGTCTCGCATCAATAACTCTAAGACCGAGTGGGACCTTTTCTTTCTCAACAGTTGCTCCTTGATATACATCGAAATTCACAAGATATCCATCGCTGCTACACAGAGACCATGCCTTGTAGCCAAAGCGTATTGGCTTAGTTCTTATAAATTGCTTCAATGAATTTCTTCTAAAGTAGGCTATCATGGATTCGTCTACTGACCGTCGTTTTTCATTCTCCTTGAGTTCAATCTTCTTTGAAGCTTGATTGGCAAAGTTAATGAGTGGTCTCACTTTGAATAATCTGTCGTTAGTTGTAGCTGCAAGGTCATTATCATTGAAATGAAGGTTTGATTTTATATTCCAATAATCTGAACGACTTAGCGATCCTTGTACAGCTGAAATACCGAGGTCATTCTCAATCGACCACATCTGCTCTTGTCGAGGAACTGAATGGTATCCACTGAGATACAAAATGCCAAGAAATGACCTCATGTTGTTTTCATCAGCATGGAATAGATTGTTCTTTTGACCCGAATATCTATTTGTTTCATTAGGCCATCAGATCTATCAAGCCATCAGTAAACAAGTGAAATATCTTGTAGGGATCCTTACCAACAAAGGGAGCTAACATTTCAGGTTTCCACTTAGGGAGTGTGATGTCATCACTTGGATTGTTGTCTTCCTTCTTCCAAGAATGCTTCAGCCTCATTCCTAACAATTTCCACTGTTCCTGCTACTTCCCACAACTCTGCTTCTCCTAGCATGCCATCATCTATATCCTCTTTATTGCTGACAGCATCAACAGTGGGCAGAATAATTGTTAATTCATTAGTCTCATCCTCATCATCACTTTTTAGTATAATCGCCACTGCCTCATCTATCATTATAAATTTCTTTGCCATCTAAAATAAATGAAATAATATTAATATGTAGGAACAGGTTTATAACAATTAATTATAAATGCATAATACATAGTATTATTTCATTTGAATTACCTACATAATATGTATACTATGATGCTAGACTGAAAAATGAATTTTGTTGAAGTATGTACTTATATTTCTCAACTTTGGGGGTTAATATCTCGCAAACCATAGGATTCATAAACATATTTATAACAGGTATTTTCAGAAACTAGATCAAAATCTGGTTTAGTTTCCAGCAAATGAGCACTGAGGTGTACTTTAGTGTATGAATATGGAAAATTCAATTTTAAGATAGTCAAATTTTATAAAAACATATGTATCTAGGTAGGTACCTATACATAAACAGAAAGTTATCCCTATTGTAACACTTCATTGATAGCGTAATTAGGTACCTACATATCACACAAACAACATTAGGTAACTATAAGTATTGCATTAATTTAATAAATAGATTAAATTTTCATTTGATGCTAAATGATCACAGCATTGAAACATAGGATTTCTTACTTACTTTGAGATAGAAACTGTACAGAATTGCTCAATGTCACAAAATATCTGACATAATGATGCTTTGTTACTTGCTAAATAAGCAAAAGTTATCGACCAATAAGGAATGAGTAATTCAACTAATCGAAATCCATTCACATCATTACTGTGTCAACTTATTCAGGCTGCATTGCTGATTTTTGTCTGAAAATCAGTTGCTACTACTTTTCGCCAGTGTATTAGATTTGATACAGTTAACTTTGCATGTAGATTATAAATTATGTGTAATACATATTGGCACATTTTTAATGACAAATAAGCATATATATATAAGACAAATAAGCATATACATACTGGTTTTGAACAGTTTTTTTACCAGATCCCTATTTTTGGGTGACCAATTAAAAAGGTCATGTGATTTTAGCTTGTATAGGCAAGCTAAAGAGTTGTAGTAAAGAGATTGATCAAATTTGACAAATGATGGTGTCCAACGCATTCCCCTTTTTTGGTACTGAAATATTTCACTTGCATGGAAATAATTTATCTTACTGAACATGGTAATGACCTATTTGACTCATATTTTCTTTTTCTAGGTCATTGTGCCTTATGTTGATAACCCATTTCTTACATCCATAATTTATTTTTTTAAAAATTTCAATTATTTAATAAAAAGGATAAATAATATAATAAATTTATAAATATTAAATGGTGCAATGGTAGAGCATTGGATTAGGAAGCTGGTGATAGTGAGTTTGAAACTCAATCAGGTCATAATTTTTTTAAATTAGTTTTTTATAAAATAATATTTATATTAAAAAATTAAAAAAACAGTTAAACAAATTTTGTAAGAAATTTAAAAAACACAATTTTTACTTATTTTTATAAAATATCTGGGGGGAAAAATCTATCTTTATTTTTTAAAAGTTACTGTTTTTTTTTTACTAAACTATACATTTATATGTCATATGATTAGCATTTTCAAAAACTATAAACAATTTAGGTAATTTAGACAAAAAAATCAAAAAGGGTTTGTTTAGTTAATCAAATTTTGCAAGAAATTTAAAAAACACAATTTTAACTTATTTTTATAAAATATTTAGAAAAAATCAGTTTTTATTTATAAAAAGTAACCAACTTTTTCTGACTAAACTACACATGTGTATCATATGATTTGCAATTTTAAAAACTACTGTAGAAACATCTTAGCCAGGTAATGCTTATATGTAGTTAAATAATTTTTCAAAGAAAGTTAAAACACATCATTTTTTTAAAAATATTATAAAATTTTTCTATCTAGACCTATATAATAACTAGTACCTATATTTTCTGACTATACTGCTATATTAGTATTATTAAAAAATATCAAAATTATGTAAATATTAAAAATATATAATATTATTAAAATAATGAGAATGTTTACCTTTCTACTTCTTTCCATCTTTACCACTTATGTCCCCAGATCTGTTGTTACAGTTGATTGTGGAGCATATAATAATAAATATGTAATAAATTAAGATGTCAATAAAAACGAAACTACTTTCACGAGTCGTTAGCAACTACCTTAGAGACATTACTCTATATAAACAATACTCTATGGTATTAGTACTCTGGAGTTTTGGCATAGTACAATACAACAGAAGCTTGGATGCTCACACCAAAAAAAATTGAGCCATTTGGCATTCAAAAAAAGACCTTTACTTTTTAACAGAGATGCCATCACTTCAAATGTAATTATTTTTGTACTTTTCATGTTGGCTTCAGTTTTTTACAATGATCTTTTGAATGCAAGTTATGGGGAACAAAGAATAGAATATATGTTAAAACATTGATTGCCAAAATATGTAGTGTGCTTTGAATTTCATCATTATGGTCATTTTTGTTGCCTTTGTCAAAGTCAACATGCACCATTAAATTATTAAATTGGTTAATGCTTTCATTTATTGATATGTAATGTTCAAAAAAATTATTTTTAAAAACACAATGCATAATCTAAAGAGACAGTGATTTTTGCTTTTGTTATCTTTTTGTCACTTTTGAATAAGTATCAGAAGAAGAAATGCTGAGCTTGATGCTTTCACTATATCATATATCACTATATCATACTGATTAACATGGGAGCCGTCTTATTACCTCACTCAGAAAATAGTACTTACAAATTATAGGTATATCTATTTATAAATCTCTTCTAGTTGTAACAAAAATTTTAATAAATGACAACACTTGGTTTAGTGTTAAACAGAAAATATTAATTGTATCAAATATTGACACATTATTTATCACACATGGCCATATACAATTTATGGGAATATACTGCAATTTTAGGATATTTGGAAATTTCTGGTTATATATGGGAATTTTTTTTAATTGCTTTTATTAAAACCATTGATGAAGACAGAACTGCTTAAAAATCAAATAAGATACAATAGCTTGTCTTAAACTAATTTAATTATTGCCATATTAATAACTTTTTATGAGAAAATAAATAAGTTTAGCCATATGCTTGTATAATAGTCAATAATAAATTAATAGTTTTACTGAATCTTTTATGTCAGACTTGGTCCTGTCAATATCAGTAATTAATTCTTGTTTATCAACTTTCACTAAAATGGCTGCATTTGTAATTATTAATTATGTGTTTTTTTCTGGTGTGTACCCATTTGTCAGTGTAATTGCATTTATATGGCTGTTTACAACTTTAACATAGTTTATATTCTTTAGAATGTCTTGTTTAATTGATAATTTCAACTAGTAGAATGCTCATTAACTTTTTTTTACAAATTTAATTAAATTAAGGAATAACTTGTCAACAAATGATGGTTTACCAAATCCATTTAAGAACATATTTATAATTTTAATATTTCTAAAAAGGATACTAATAGTTCCTTAAACTTATTTTTTCTTCATAAAATTGTCAATATAGTCTTATAGACAAGCAACATATACTGAGAGTGACAGTTAACCTCCATCCTGTTATATTGTGCACTTATCAATTTATTACCACTCAATCTGGTTGTATACATGGTCTTTATATTGTTCACCTCATTTTCTTTTAATGATTGTAATTCTTTCATTTTTGCTATTATTTGTTATATGGACATCTATAAATAATGAACACTATATTATATGTAATATCTTGTGCCAATTAGTTTAAACCCAATTCGAATTTATTAATTTCCATTACAGGTACCATGTTTTTTACTTAATTATTTCAATGCTAAACTATGGTAATAATGATGGTGTGTACTCACAGAGTGATAAACTGCCACTAATGATCCAATTTTCGGATCCATTGTTTTGTGACCTCTGTTTTTATGTTTAATTATAAATTTTGATTATTACATGTTCTATTTATGATCTAGTTAGTCCTAAGCAATAATGTAGCCTGCAGGATGCTTTGATGCACATGCATCCACTTTGTCACAAGGGTTCCTGCATGACTAAAATTTCTAGGGAAAATCCATGGAATTCATTCTGCCCACTTGTCTGGAATTTGACAGTTTAAAGCCTTTAAATGCATTATTAGAAATAAAATACATAAAACTTATTTTGCATGTCTTTGTTTACTTACTATTTATTTTATTTTATACTGAACATTTTAGCTAGATTGGTTTGACTATAGTTATGTCATTATCAAAGCCATTTGTGTATTCAGAGATGATTGGCTGGTTGCCAAATGTTGTATTGCCTTATTTGCATGTCTTTGTACATCTTGAATATTTATTTATATATTTTTAGCTTAGACTGCAGGGAATTTAGAGTCCCTAGCTTGCTGAGCTGCCATTAGCTAAGCACAGTTAATAGAACTGTTGCTACTACATATGTAGAATTGATCTTGAATAATATTAAATAACTAAAAGTTTTTTAAAGTAATTATGAGAGACATTGTGTACATAAATAAACATAATCACTAACTTGATTCACTCTAGCTACTGTTCTGTAAACGATGTATATGTGTTTAGTGTTGTGTTATTTTGTGTAAATTTTCGTTTTGTTTTGTATCTTATCATCAGGAAATTTTTATAATTTCAGATTTTTTTAAATAAAATGTATGGGCACCCTCGTCACTTAAATGCCATTTTTAGGTTTATGCTTATAAAACGTTAAATTTTAGGACGCTTAGTGTTGGCTGTGTTGAAAGCTATCTAATATTGTCACTATCAAGAAAAATCGAATTCTTTAAATTTTGATGCCAACGAGTACAGAGTAAGAAATATACACAAAAAGGCATTTATTTTGAACAGTTTAGCAATTTTTGTATCTAAATATAAGACTAAACTAAAAAAAATTAAACTACCATTGTAAAACAAATTTTTGATCATTATTCAAATTAAATAGTATTATTGGAAAGACTTCAAATTTTATAATATAGAAAACGACATTTAAATAGATAGATAAAAACTATTTTTATGAGCCTCTGACCAAGCAATGACTGTTATCAAATGATAATTGCGAAACAGGGAGCTGAATTGGGATTGTATTTATGCAAAGGCAAACCAATGACAGGTGCTATTAATGTCCTACCAAGTATGCCTCGTTTAGTAAAAAAAGCAATAACATCGAAATAATGTACTAGATGATTTAGTGCAGGATATTGGAAGAAGGCAGTATTTTAACCATTTCTTGATCTTTTCCTGATTACACCATGTCCTCTATTCAATTTACACACCCTTCTTCCTCAAAATATCAATTAATCTTCTGAAGCCATATTGACATGATATTTGTTATGATCATCTGATTCCAATTGAACTGAAATAATGGAAAATTCATTGTCTTAGTTTTCCTTTAATCTAAAGGATAGACAACAGAATGTGTTGGTGATTATTAACTTTATCCAAAATAATTAATTAAATGTTATCTAAATATTGTTACTGCAATGAAACGTTTGTCATTCGGCAAATCACTTCTGACACTGTTAACACAGTTTAACACGATGTGTAGACTGAAGACTTGTCTAAGAAATGAAATGTGACTTGAGCTAATGATTTCTCTAACTTTAATGCATATCTAAAGAGTTGCAGATCCATTATGGCTGGACCACACATAATTAAAATGGTATTAGATTAAAACTTTTATTCTTCTGTTTGTCTATATTTGTTATACTGTTTAAAAAAGTAGTAGTAACAATAAATTCTCATTTAATGTATTTATTGTGGACAATAATCTACCTATATTTACCTTTCTTTCTATCATATCTATGTAACATATATATTATTTTGAATATAGTTCATTCCCATACATTGCCCTTTATTCTGTTTTAAATATAACATTTATATAATATTAACAATAAATGATCAGATTCACATTTGTTTCTGATAATTGTTCAGATTCAATTGTTTAAATAATTTCTCATGGGAAAATATGAAAAAAGCTGGCTACGTTTCTACCTACATAATATGTTTTTGTAAATTTCCTTGTTGGATTGATTATTTTGTCTTTTATATACCTGTTTGACTTGTTATCTTATTACCCCAGGCCTGTTTTGAAGAGTACAACTATATTTTAGATGTTATACATATTTTAAATTGATATTTGGATAGTTAATATGTAAATGTTATTTTTTGACCAATTTGCAGTTTTATCCTGCTTGATGTTTTTCCTTAAAATAATTATGACATTGTCTTAATATATATGTTACTTTGATTTTTTCAGGTTATTGTTTTTACTTAATTTAAGGTGATATTGAAGAGAGGAGTGGAATGGTCATTTACTATTACATAATCTATATATGCAATGTTAATTTTAGATCGCCTTTATCTTCGATTGACAGAACAAGAATTCCACCATCTTCCAGCTGATGTGAGATCTAAATATATTATTTTTCTTAATAATAACCCTTTTGCATCATTGTTATTTTTGCTTGATTTTCATTTCAGATACTTGTTCAGTGTATTTTTGCGTTTTGTGTTACTGTATCCGCTATTGTTAAAATTTCTGGAAATTTCAAAGAAATCAAAGCAACTGCTGAATTAGATAACAAGTAAACGAATATTATTTTATTTTTATTTATTCCAAGTTTTCTATAAGTATGTCTTTTCGATTATTTTCCAGAACGTGGGATCTAATTGGCAATTTGCCATTTTTTGCCGTATTTCGTCACAGAGGACAAACTTTAAATCGTTACTTATCCGACATTAACTGACACCTAACCTGTGTGCTACACTCACAAGTGACTCTCCAGGCCGTCAATTCAATTTGCTCAATAATTGCTTGTGTGCCTAATTATCTCTACCTTGTTTAATACTTCTTGTGATTCAATTGGATATCTGTGTTATTTTCTATACGCTAAGTTGTGAACCTAGTGTACCCAAAAAACAACACCCCATCGTTACTCAAACTACTCTCGTCGTACACGCGTGTGTGCCCCAATCCAGTTATGCTACCAGTCTATGTGTCGGCCCTCTCGGGGGGTCACATGGAGTCGGTGAATACCTTATCCCTCTCAACGGATGATGTGTTGGCCTCTGGTGGAGACGACGGCTATCTCTGCCTGTGGTCAGCGAGTCAACAGTCAGGCCCGATCGCCATGAAGGAGGTAGATCTGGAGGCCTGCTCGGCTGTTCTCTTCTCCCAGCAGAACCCCAAGCAGTTGTTTGCCGCCTGTGGTCGCCAGCTTTTTGTGTGGGACACGCGACATCTCAGTCAACCCACTGCAACCTGGGATGTGAGTTCTGCTGTTTTACAGTTTATATAATTTTTTGGTTAAGGGGGAGAAGTTATTTTTTGGTATAATTTTTAGAGAAATGTGTGAAGCCAAACTTTGGTTAAACATTATGTTTGAAATTTTATATCCTATAAAAATATTCATGTTATATATATGTATTTAAAGTAGGCCGAAAGCAAGAATAATGTATGCCGGATATTGTTTGTATTGTCTTAAATTTTGGTTTCTTTTATTTTATTTTATTACGTATTATTCAATTATCTCTAATTATCATGAAATTATGGTCAGTTGCAATAAAAATATTATAAAAAGTCAACGTTGACGTTTAAAATACATGAACACATACCAAATATAACTTTGCACATTACATGCAAATTTAGTTCACTCAAAACAATCTCTAAGGAAAAGTGGCCTCATTGAAACCATCACTCATTAAATGTAAGCAGAAAATGTCTGATTTTTGCAATTTTTGGGTGGAATATACCATATTATTGAGATGTATATTTAAATCACGTAAATTAATCATTTATATTTAATAATGTACAAACATTTTAAGCTAAAAAACAAATCGTGTGTGGAAAATTGGGAAAATGATTCTAGAATTGTAATTTTTTGTGATTGAAACGGCACGCGTTTTGTACCTAACTAACATATATATTATAGTTTGATACAAAAATGTAAGCGCTACGTCGTACTTTTAGAATTTTCAAAATGCATTTGGTTATCTGTGACATATGGAATTCCATCCGGGGTCCCTTAATATTTACAAACTTTTCTAATAGTAATATTAAATTATATTTGCAATGTTTAATTTGACTTCTCCAAGTACTATGGCTTTTTCAATCTTATTGAATCTCTTCAGTAGTACGGAGTACAATTTCTTTAGTAGTACAATTTGACTTCCAAAAGATCAGTCGATTGGCAATTTGAACTCACTTGTCATTATGTTTACTTTGTATCACTCATTCATACTTAAAATATAAATAGAGATGATTATCCTAATCATTATGTTTTGCGTATAGTTTACATGAATTTTGGATTGTTATTGTCTTCCCGAATAATTGCTTACTTTTGGCTTCTCATATAATAAATCCTTTGTCTATTCTAAAGATGGATACATCGCAATTCTTGTAATTATTTAATAAGTTATTCTTATTTTTACTCTTCTTCCTAATTACATTATAGTATCAATTGAAATTAATTGTTAATTATGCTAATCTCCCTAGTTAGGCCTATGTTTGTATTCTTAATTTGTATAGTTAAATAGTAGTTATGTTTTTATTTGGTTGTTTTTTTAGTTAAGTACATATCGTGTTTACGTTTCTCTATAAAACAATTATCGTAATTTAAAATGTTCAAATAATAATATCATATTGATTGTCTGTCAATGTATTTATCTTGAACATGAATTTCTGTATTGTCTTTGTTTGTATTTCATAAATGTAATGTACATTGTATATCTAAATTCTATTATTTATTGTTTTTTTACGAGTCGCTTAAAAAAAAAGATTGTTTATGTATCTTTATGCCTCTGACTTTTTCCCCGCAATGGTGTTATTCCATATTTATATATACATAAAACGTTCTTTTGTCTTTAATTTCCTTCTACTCCTTGGTTTCAGTTGAACAAGGACGAGATCAATTCATTGGATCTCCTGGAAGCCGAAAAACGTCTTGCAATATCAGATGACAACGGCGAAGTTCTCATTGTGGATACAACAAATGGAGAAGTGATTCGTACTCTTCACAAGCACGAGAATATATGTTCCTCTGTTAGGTTCCGTCCAAATCGTCCTTGGCAGGTATAACTAGTTCACTTGCTATTGAAATTTCTAGTTGGTTTTTTTAAAAATAATTTATATTTATTTAATATAATTGGTTTACTATACTTTCTCAGGCATTTGAATTATGTTATAATTGACCGAACTATTGTGTTACTTTTTGTAGCATTCGTGCATGAACTCTATAGTGTACACTTGATAATGTTAAACTTAAGAATAGTTTTTTTTAACTGTACCATTAATTTTTATGACTTGTTGAGAATCAGTTGCCATTAAATTATTAGTAGTAACACTGTTTTGTAGCCAGCATTGTTTAAAGTCTAATCGAGGTCGATCAACCTCCTCAAAGTTTCATCGTAAGACTCTTATTTAGCTATTTTATTAGTAGTATAGGCAAGATCCTGGTTGACTATTTCATCGCCATACGTAGGTTTAGCAATATAGTCATGCAGTTCAGGTTACCTATCCATAGTATAAATACTTATTTGCTTTCAATGCTAGCTGACTACAGACGTTTGATCTACTTATAGATCCATTAGTGCACGCAAAATTAATTTTCTAAACATACCAAATTTATTATGTTATTGCGATAAAATTGCTATGTACCTACACCGTATTTGTATCACCATATCATCCTATAGGACAAATACATTAACTTTAAGAAGGAAGCGACTCTATATTAACGTCTATAATGGAGGGGCTGTTCGACACGCTACTGTCTATGTTGGGTATGGGTTCCTATCATCTTGATTATCCTATTAGTTTTATAAGGGAGGTGGAAGTTAATTTTCGAATGAAGGCGTAAAATGTTACATACTTTCGTTGTGGATGTCGGGACATAATATTGTTGATACATTCGATTCAAAATAATGTTACAAAAAGTTTTTTTAGAAAATGTAAATAAATTTAGAATCGTATTAGGTTAATTTACGTATTAAAATACATGAAGTAAGTACACGAAGGTAGTTTCGATTGTTTACTATTTTAAATAAATATAGTAAAACTAATTTTTGGGTAATAATCGTGGTTCTTCTTTAGTAATAGTCGTAATTAAATTTACATATTTTGAAAGACACATGAATAATAGAAGTCTCTTGTAGTTATAATTAAAGAGGTAATTATTTTATATATCGGTCTGTTATATGACATTTGACTAACCTTGATCTTTTATCAAAATAAATTGACATGTTTTTCATATAATCTGTCATATTTTTCATCTGATTTTTATGTTAAAAATGTATTCAACTCAATTTGTTTTAAATTAGAAATTGCCGTAACATTTGAGGTTGTTTAAGATTGTTTTTGTTATTTTAAATTATTATAACCAATGTTTTAATTGAAATAAATAGAGCAGTAATTTTCGTACACATTCTATAAATTTCGTATTCAGTGGTCAGCAAAATTGATTATACAAGATTGTTTATACAATACATCGTCGTTAATTTTCCGAAAGGGCGTAACAGCACTTTTTCCATTTTTCTGGAGAAGCATTTGAAAGTTTCGATCTAAACGATTTGATAACTATTTATCTGAAATTGATGATATTTAGTAGCTTTGTTTAAAAAATATAATTTAAAACCAAATTATTTATTGTTTTCAGATATAAAATCCACTTACGCCCTTTAAAAAAATTAATACTTTACTTACTCCCTTTTTTCAAATACCACATACGCCCTTTAAATAATTGTTTTATACACTTACGACTTTTTTTACAAGAAAAATAAATCATTAAAATCTATTATTGTTAAAATAAATTACAAAATAACACGTATTTGAATTAATGTATAAGTCTTGTAAAACAATTACTGTATAAGAATGATTATTATATAATTAAATAAAATACAATTTTTGAGAGAGAACGTCTAGAAGTATATAAAACATAATAGGTAAATACCTATACATTATAATTAAGTAA
>JAUZND010027338.1:0-23719 GCA_034780555.1 Coelogynopora nodosa
GGGGGGGGTGCGTTCGCACCCCCCGCACCCCCCCCCCCCCCTCGTTTCGGGCCTGACCCGATCAAACAGCGGTGGGTAAATTTGACTCCAAGCTTAAAAATAGAAAATATAATTATTTGTTTAGGTTAATAAATACATATTTTGACTTCAAAAAATGATTGAAGACGTGATCATTTATTGACTGAATTTTAATATTAATACACTAAACGATATCAAACAAGCCCAATTTTCTTATTTCCTTATCAAATGCCATATTTATCACTATACGGGAAACAGAAAGCGAAGATGAAAGAAATATAGACATCGAATGAATCTATACAATATTATGAAAAATATAAACTTTAGATTGGTTCTTGAATAAATGAACTGTTACAGTTGTCAACGAAGAATTCGAAACAACTATATTATCCTTGGACTTTAATTTATTTACAAATTAACCACTATGTCCCTAAAGCGAAACATGAATAATCAGAAAGGTTCCACAGCATCAATAGGTTATAAGTTTCCCTCTATTTTATAATACTTGTTTACTGTAAAATAGATTAAAAATTTACTCACGTGGATAGGTGTTGGAGAAGGATTGGGTATGTGGTTGACGCTGCTGAAAATGAATAAAATCCAACTAATAAACTATGTTTGACAGTTGAATCAGATTAACGATAAAACACAACTTCTAACAATACGATATTATGCACAAATCCGTCAATTAATTCAACAAACAAAACTAAAAGGCATACGAGCAGCATACACCCTGTTCAGAGTGATTACACCAATGACTTGAAGAAGGAATTACCAGTTTGTACGATCAAGTCGAAGGCGCACATACGCATAGTATTATGTTCAAAAGTATATATTGAGCCCGCGCTGTATACGACCTGGCTCTTGAACATTGCACACTCGGCTAGTATTCCTAGTTACATGGCGTTTTTCTTGTATGATAATGTATAGAAGTATTTGTTCATTGTGATGTATACAGTGAGATAGTGAAACAGTGTCGAGTAGCCAGCTTGTGTTTTTATTATATAAACTGTGGAATGTCAATTGATACTTGGTGCATGGCCTCGGCTCTTAACATCACATTGTAATGCTGTAATTAATAACTATTGTGTTTAGGTATAGTACAGAATGATTTAGTGGTATGTAGCATTTTAATGCGGATTTTTGTTACACATGTATACTCTAAGATTAGTATATTACTTAAATAATATGTATGTGTATACATAAAAATGCAGAATGTACTAGTAAACTTAGGCCTGTGATATCTTAAACTTTCATACATCTAAAATATAAATAGCACACCAATCATTATAAATTGACAATTCACCAACTTGCAAGTGTAACACATACCAACAAATAAATAATTACTGCCTTAGATACACAGTTACAATATCCTTTGTGGTTCTGAAAAAATACTCGAAACTGCTGTTAACATAACTGATCATATACATAAACTTTGAAAAGCAAATTTAGACTTCCCGACTGCTCGAAGGATGTCTGCAAATATGACATAGTTACCGGATCCGTTTGCAGCCGCATTTCTGGCTGATGTCGAGGCAAACTGTCTCCCCGATTCTGTTGGTAGATGGGTTGTTGCTGAAGTTCCTCTCGTGGCCAACTCTGGCCCATATCACTACCTCGGCCGCCTCGATCACTCTGCAGCGTGCTGTTGTGAGATGGCGCCTGCTGGTAGAAGCCTTGGGGTTGCTGCTTTATAGGTTCTGGCAGCAAGGATATGTATGGATTGTGCGTGGTTAAAGTGGGAAGAAAGGAAAATTTACTGGGGAGTATGTAGTAAGTAAGATTGCGCACGGGGACATCATGGCATATCTCTTACATTTGATGGTATATAGACCACATAGTTTTTTTATTAATTCTCGGGAGACTGCCTCAGTGTCGTTTAATTAATTATAAAATGGGAATAATAAAATTAATGAATATAAATAAATGAACAATTTAGGTAAAATATGTATTAAATATCAATAAGTATCGATTTCGAAACTGAATAGTTTATATTATTATTTCCATATAGTATTCATTTATTTTTTTGATTATAAAATAAAAATTCATTCTTGGGTATAAGACGAAAAATTTAAAACACTAGTTGATTAAGTAAAATGAAAAATATGTGAAATAAGTAAATTTTATATAAAACCATTATATTAAATATTTAAAAAAATATATTTTGTATATAATTATCAAAATAGATTGTATAAAATTATCAAAATCAAGTGAAATATATATTTTTTGTGATATATACATTTTTCTACTTAGCCTCCGGATGAGAAAAGGAAAATTTATTTATAACAAGAATATAACGTTTAATATAGATTACAAGTTAAACACCTACAATGCGTTATTTATAAAACAAAAATACCCAGCCATGGTGTGAATATTAAGTAATATTATTATATCAGCACACTATATATAACATTTATATTGAAGTATAGATCGTCTGTGTTTACTTTAATTTCAACTCAACTCAACGTCGCACCTTGTTTATCTTTGTTTTACAATTAGCGATCAAATGTAGAATAAATAAATAGGCTGTCATTATCATGTCTAGTGATATATTGAATGTTCGACAAATTGGTGTAATGACTAAGTTGCTAATATCAATTCATGAAGGTCATTAGACTTTGACATTAGATTATTAGCAGTTATTGACCATATGCTCAGTATATTTACCCTACAATGTGGAGTGCAGAGTTAATGTTCTTAAAGCGCAATAAATAAGCCTTAAGCACATAAACGTTTTCTGATTAATTCAAAATCGTTAAAACCTACCTAATTCTATGAATAAACTTTAGCTAAATATTTTTTATAGATTATGTCAAGAATGAATACATGTACATATTTGTTTAGCAAATCTTTAGCATAAAAACAATAGCATTAATGTACATGTATTTGCTTATATTATTAAACGGTCACAATCGTATGTTCTGCAAAAAGAGAGGATTGGTAAAATTCGAGACAACATAAGCTTTAATAAAATCTTAATGTATAACAGTCTACTATATTACAACGAAGATATACTTTAAAATCAAACATGTAATTAAAGTGAACTTACCCCCAATAGAATTGAAATGTCTTTGTTGGAGTTGATCAGAATAGTCAAATTGTTGTCTGAAAAAATCACAATAAGGAGAAAAAATTCAATTTTATACTAACATCGAAAGAAATCATTAATAATGCTAATTTAAATCTGAAACTGTTAATGTGTTATGAACTGCAGACTAAATAAGAAAACATAACACGATTTATATAGAGGTATTTTTTAAATATTTCATCCAGTAAAAATATATTTAACTTTCTAAAATCCCACAACATTTAATTCATACATGCGCAAAAAAACGCACTGTCAACAGATTATCTTTTAAAAATTATAAAATACATAGTCACCAAATGTTGATCTCCAACGCAATCAATGTCTCACATTTATAGTTAAAATCTGTGACAATTTACATAGAAAAATTAAACAAAATAACAAATGACAGTAAAACAGAATCCAAAAATAAAGAAATTTAAGGAAGGCAATAAGGAATATAATGTTACATTATACAATAATATTTAATTACATATAATGAAAAATATTTTGGTTCAAAATTAGAAAATTTGCTAAATAAAAAAACGGCTCGCACCATCTATACTTGAATAAGATACATCTTTAAATAATTGGTTTTAAACAAATCAATAATATGGTTATCTGCACTTTAACTATACTGTACCTTACTACCAATTTTTGTTTCTTACCTTATTTCAAAACTGTTATTTTTCTTTGTGAGTGTTCTTGAGATGTTTAAAACACCACTGACTAGTAAAAAATAATCCGATTATTTTAATAATCACTCCGATCAGCTATTCAAATATACATATGCTAATTTACAAGGTCCGCTAGGTACTCCGTATAAAAAGCCGATTTGCAAAAAACTAGTTAAGATCAAAATACATTGATTTTGGAATCGACTGATACATACGGTGTAGATTGAGGCGACTGAGGCTGGATATTACTGAGATTTGAGGCTTCGGCAAGTGTGTTGAACCACATTTCAAAATCGTCAGGATTTTCAGGCGTCAAAAGAGTGGACAATCCATTATACTCAACAATCTGAAAAAACAATGGCAGAACAGGCTATTGAATACATGCAAGTTTATATCAAATTATTTCAAATACTTTTTGTAAGTATTATAATCGTATTTTACTTAAGATTAAAAATTCTTTTAATAACTAAAAATTAAAGCAGGGAATTAATTGAATAAATCCAGGTAAACTATAACTTGTACTCAGAAGAAAAGGCAAAATCCAATGAGGTAGTACCTTACCTCAATAATGTCGTCACTAGTAATATTTGGAATGCCTTGTTGATATTGTACCTTTGATCCCGGAAGCATAATTGCAAAATTATTGACTACATCCTTGGGATCTAGAGGATGAAAACAAGTAGCTGTAGTTTAATATTATCAATCGGAAAACTTTATCTAACAATGGTTTTAAAAATTAAAAATAAGAAATTGAATACATTACGTAGACTTAATTAAATAATTCTCAACTATAATTATTTCACATGTAACGTCAGTGTTTTTATCTCTTTATCTTTAGTTATACAGTTTCTAAAATTAACTACTTTTTTTGTTGCTTCCTACGGATTTATTGTTTTGATTAATTTAAATGTGTTCATAATATAATCGAAGCATATAAATAGTTAACAGAAGTATAAACATATATAAATACAAATACAATTTCAAAAACAAAAATGCCCAGGTTTAAAAAAATACTTAATTGTGATTACTTACATCGTGTATAATCAGATATTTGTGTTATATCATTCTGTGATTAATTCATATGATTATAATTAATATATATGCAGTAAATAACTCTTAACCAATAATTAATTTGCATTAAATACTTTCTCTAGAAGTTAAAATTTTATTTATTAAAATACTTGGACAAAATGGTGATAAATATTAATATATATCAAGGTTCATTAATAACATGTAGTAAGAAATGCGATAATTTTACGTTTTACGCCATTATTCTAAGCTGATTTAGTCGACAAAGCTCGATAATTATTGTGTTAGACTTATGTCAAACAAAAATTCAATTTATATTCTAAAATCCACCATATCTTTTCTTGCGAAGCGTAACAAATTTAGAGTAGAGAAACGCTATTACACATTCCACAACCACCTACAAGATAAACAAAGTACCTGCTACAGTCACTGTCGAATTAAGAAATGTATTTATGGTAAAGCGCAATACAACAGTTAAATGAACTCTGTAGCTAACCCTAGAGCTGTATAATCGAATGCATTATAATGCAGGTACTGCGTGTGATCAGTGCATCTTATAGTACCCTAAAATAATTAAGTAAAAAGCATTAAAAAGTTAATGAAAACATCATCGAGAAGAATAAAGAGAACCTCAATATATAAAAGAATTCGTTACTGAAAGATTTCCACTAGACTAAAAACTTACCCGATTTAAGATATTTTTCAAATTCAAGAGTCTGTTTCTATTAGCATATCATTCAAGTGTGTATCTGTGTATATTATAACTTTTTGAGAAACACGACTATAATTGACTATTTAATTAGTTTCTTAAAGAATCAGAATATAACATAATTGGCAGTTAAATTTCAGGTTATTATATAGCTCAATAGGAAATACATATAATTTGGCTAATATTCTTCGCGGTATGTTTGATATTGAAAGTTCTTAGGAATGAGAATTTCATATTCACCAGAGGATGCAATTAAAACATATTTTTATCAAAGTTACACATTTATTTGGAAGATACAATCAATTTAGAATTACTAATTTTCAATTTCTAAATAACTGTTGAGAATTTTAAAAAAGTAGAAGTAACTCAATATAAAAATTATATTTTAGTTACTCAAGGCTGAAAACTTTCCCGCGATACCTACCTAATAAAGGTAGCTGTAATATAAACTTACTTTTAGACATATAAAGGCAGTGGTCAGAAACTTTTGCCCATCTTCGACGCTGAGATACAAATCCCTCCGATGATTCAAACTTCTTTATGAATCCGTAGATAATCTCTCTACGTTCCAGGGTCATTTTGTCAATAAGCTGTAAAATTTTACTAATTGACAATTAATGCCCACCTAAAAAATAACCAAATTTTATAGTAGTATTATAAAATATTTAAATTATGATTGACACTATAACATGAGTGAATTTAATTAAATAAATACAAATGCAAAGTTCAATGTAAAAAATAATAGCAAAAATACCATAGCAAAAATTTTTTCTTTTGAAATTTGCATATAATCAGTTTAGAATAAATAATATACAAACATAATTCAAGATAATAAAGGCAATAGTTTCGATCACTTTAAATCATTTGATAATACTATGCAGCAAGATATTGTTGAGCTCATAGTGACTTTAAAAATTAAACCTACAAAATCGCAACAAAGTATTATGTTAAAATATTTCTTAACTTTTTAACTGAAAATAAACTCACAAATGATTTAAAAAAAATATAATCACCATCTGGAATCGTATTTGTTATAGTAGATAGTTAAGGTAAACCACCTGTAACATCCCTTTAATTGGTTACACATTTTTATTGCATTTGAGAGAATATTTTAGGCAGTTGTAACGAAATCCCTACGAACTAGATAAACTTTAGTTTTAGAAGAAGGTTCTGATTACCCTTCAGTAGAACCTATAGATATGGTATTGCTAAGAAAGTATTTTGTTCGTTCGACTCATGAAAAACTTCAAGATGTTTTTTTCCTGCTATTATATAGGCCTATTTCGTGATAGAGATTTTCTAAGGAACTTGACGAGATTCGATCATAAGTGAACAGTTAAATTATACCAAATATATAAATTTTGGTAAATAAATTGTTAAAAAGAACGTTCGTTTTCATAAAAAAAGTTTCTTTAAATCAGATAGTAATGTCCTCTACTTAACAATTACCAGCATCGGCCGCAGAAATTTTCTTAGCAAAACATTCGCCTGATGTAACCTGAATATTACTAAACCAATAAATAAGTTCTGTCAGGGACAATTATATTGTGACAAAGAAGTACTGGGAAAGAACTCATTAGAGGACCCAATGAAACGGATTTCACTGTGAGCTGGCCAGTCGAAAATATACACCAACCACTCTGTGAGACCAAATTTGCTAAAGCAGGTATTGACAAGACAGCAGTGTCAAATGCTAACCTGACACAAGAAAATTGAACATTATGATAAAAGAAAAGCATAATAAAAAATAACAGTTGCAGAGAAAAGAAAATTGTCACAAGCAACAACTAGAAGTTTTTTTAGTGGAAACAGTTTTACCAAACGAAATGAAAACTCAAATCTGTGGATCACAGAAATAATTTATATGATACAAGCCACATCAAATTAAAGAAAAGTTGAATGGCGAACTAAATATTGTCCAAATAACATTTGAGTAGTCTAAAAATGTTACATGCATTACATTGGGTGTTTTATCGATTTTTAAACTTGTAATTGATTGTAACACATTTTCTGGTCTTTTAAATGAAACAAGTATATTACAATTTTTATAGTATCTGAAAGTCATTATTGACTAAATGTTAAAAGCATGAATTATCTATATAAAGCAAAACAACTAGTATATTTAAAATGAATGAAACTACCTAAATGCTTTGTATCAGTAATGCAAACAACACTGTCCTTATCCAGCTAACTGGGCCATAACTATGTACATCAAAGTTGTTGTTTTATCTGTTTTTTAGATCATGTTTGGTACCAACTTAAGATTTCTTAAAACCATTTGAAAATATTAAATTTCAGTATCCTCTAATATTTATGAGAGATATTATATATATTGACATTAAATAATGAGTGGTTATTACACATGTGTGAATAGTGTCACTTACTTGCATACTATATACAGGGAATTCAAGATCATCTATTTAAAAAGGTATGATCATTTATATTTTTAGAAGGAGTTATGCAAAAAATTCTCAGATACATTAAACATGTATTATATGAAACTTTTTTTAAATAATACAATTGAAATTCTAATTGACTAAGAAATTTGCTTCATCATAGCATAATTATTTAACAGTGTTGTTTTGATAAAGCTCAACACATTAAATTAACATTTTCAGTTTTTTTTCTTCTTTTTATATATTTTTAAAAATTGGTTAAATCAAAAAATTATTTTTAAACACATTTTTTAATTAGTTGTTTAAAAATAACTCGATATATGGTAAATAACTTTTTATGGAGCATAAAAAATAATAACACAGATGTACTAATATTAATATTGAATTTATATGAACTACATTAATCTAAAAAGAATATAAAAGAAAAAACAATACAAAAAGAATTTATTTAATATTAATATATTTTTAATTTCTTTTATTATTGAATTAATAGTTGAAAAACACATCCGGAAGTATACCAATCAACCTAGTCATAATCCATATGTTTTAATTATAAATTAAATAATATAATTTTAATGAATAAAACATATAATATTTTAAAGTAAAGTTTAATGTAAGATATGCCTGTCAGAATATCTAAAGAATACTCACAAATAAGTACTGCTTTAAAACAGATACATTAAAATAGTTTTAAAATTATTAAATTTTGTTATGTATACTTTAAGTAGCTATTTGTTATAATATGAAGAAACTTCTATTAATATAGGGCTAAATAATAGATTTTATGACTAAACTGATAACAACAAATAATAAGTAGTTCTTTCATCAAAGTTCTTAAAAAATATAAAATTAATATACAAATGTTCATCATAAGAATATTTAAATTAATGTGTTAGAGCTGTCAAAACTTAATGAGATTATCACTATCACTGTAATTTTATATTTAAAATGATTATAATTAAATATTATGTGCATTATATTTTAAAAGTATTAATGAAAAAATAAGAAATTATAATAATTAATAATATTAAATTAACAATTAACAAACTATAAATGTATATATTTATAATAAAAATAATAAAAAGCAGAACAATTATTAACAATTAATATAAATATATGTAAAAAAATGAATAAAATAATGCATATAAATATAATAAGAATAAAGAATGATGCTAATGATAATTATATGTTTAAAAGTATTATATAAAATATAATTATTGCTTATAAACCTATATATTTTAATTTTGTATCATTTATAATAATTTTTATTTTCTATTAACTGTATATGCTTTACTATAAAACCCCCAGACTATAAACCTCCTGTCCCACTTTTAGATCAATAAAATAGGTTTTATGACTTATAAGCCCACCCCCCTACTTGCTATATGACTAATATTACCTACAAATGTAGATTATAACAGCTATAGTAACTAACACACATAACCATTTTGTACACCTTCTATTTGTCAGAAAGTTTCCTGATAAACTGAGACTATAGGTTATATCTAGGTGTAACTCACCAGGCAATTTCTGACAATATATGGCAGTCTGTTAATTGTCACTAATATTAAAAAAATTATTCCTTATTTTTTAAATTTCAAGGATTTTTAGAAAAATGTTATAAAAGTAACTAGGCAATTAATATATATATATATATATATAAATATCACAAA
This sequence comes from Coelogynopora nodosa, assembly GCA_034780555.1. Classification (NCBI taxonomy): domain Eukaryota; kingdom Metazoa; phylum Platyhelminthes; order Proseriata; family Coelogynoporidae; genus Coelogynopora; species Coelogynopora nodosa. Next base: position 9,567 of record JAUZND010027338.1, read on the forward strand.
AGTAAAATATATATGTTATTAATAAAGTTTTAAACATTATTAAAAGAGTAAGATATATACAAACTTTATTAAAATTTATGTAATTTAATATTATTAAAGGATATTATAATTAACACATGATAAATATTGTATTTAATATAGAATAATAGCATTACAGAAATAATTTTATGATTTTTTCATATTTATAACAATAATTCAACTCAGTCTTAATGTCTCAGCTTTCCAAATCTGGAATGTCAATATCAATACTTTTTATGAACTGAAAAAGAGTGATTAGATTTATATTTTTAACATAATAGGTATCTAGCATATCTAGGTATCAAACATAAAAGGTATCTCAATAGTCTTCAAAATGTGAAAAGTAATTTTGGGAACATGAACATGTTATCTATGGTAAAATTTTACACAACTGAAGAAAAATTATTTATAATGGAAAAGTAAAAAACAACCTGATTAATGTATTTGAAAGAAATATTAGTTAATACTGTAGCAAACATATACAGTATTTATGAAAAGTGACCATATATGAAATGACTATTACACAGTAGTTCAGTTTCTCAAAAGCTTAAAAAATATATTTAAAAAATTAATAAGTATAAATAATATATGTAAGAGATATAGGAATGATTCCTAAGAAGAATGAATAGATTTATAAATAATTAGTAGGCTTAGGGTTTACAGTAATAGCCAGTCTTCTAAACTAGTGTCCAGTGGCGCCCGCAGACATATGCATTATATGCATTTGCATATAATATTTTTTAGAAATTGGTGCCCCTGACTAAAGTTTGCTCCCCTAAATTACTGTGTTATATTTCTGTATCTTTATGTACATAACACTACATTAATACACATTTAGTAATATGATATTTTGGTGAGATTTTTGTATATGTTATAATATAGTTTTGGCACCCCCTAGATGAAGTATGTATAGTTTTTAAAATCTTACAGGCACCACTGTTGTCAGTTGATGCTGTAAAGGGGTGGATGGTTCTAATGATTAAAGAATGATGAAACATTTATACTAAAAAGTGATATAGTGGTAAATGATTATAATGTTTTCATTATTTAAATATTATACCGACACAATTTTTTTGCAACATGATATTACTATATTAATATTAACTAAATGGGGTAACTAAAGGGGGTAGTTCTGAGTTAGCATTGACTGGTCTAGTTTAGATGACTTTAGTATTATCATAAATCCTTATTTTTATATAAACTTAAAAAGATATATAATTGTTTAAATAATTTAAATATAATAAATCATTTTTATTTTTAATAATAAAATATATTTCTAATAGTAATTGACAGAAAGTGTTTTAGGTCATTTTTGTTAATACCATGACCCTGTGGCTAAACTTAAATGTTTTCAAGTCAACATGTTACATGGTGTACCATGTGGCTAATCATGTCCGTATGGCCAAAATGCTAACTATTAAGCTATTAAATTGATATAATATTTTTTTAAACATTTATATATATATAAACATTTATTTAAAAAAGTCATTTATATATTAAGTTTTTATCTGATGTAAATAATAAATATCAGTATGATGTTCTACTATTGTATAAATTTACAGATAATAAAATAGATATCAAATTTAAAATAAATAATTTCATAATAACCAAAACTTGCTACTCAAATTTTAATACATATAACATGTTAATATATATAATTATAAATAAGATATTAAGTGATATAACTCTTTAAATCTTAACTAAGCCAGGTAATCTATATTTTTAGAAAACATGTAATATTGTATGGAAAATGATTATTCTAATAATATTAGTAAAAATCGATGATATAGTTTTAATAATATGTAGTCTATACAACAGTCTATGAGTATCAGAGTATGTTTCCAATGACAATGTTGATAATGATGTTTTTCAACACTGTAATAACAATTGAGCTAGTGCAATCAGTTAATAAACTATCAGTGCATAAGCTAATGATAGGATAATACTGAATTAACATTATAGTAGCAACTAGAAATATTGATAATTTTTATATCATATTGAATGTTTACGGAAAAGAGTCGGCATGTTGTTTATTCAAATTTTGTGGGGCTTACATTTTTATGTTGTCAAAGTCGCCGAAAATATTTTACTTATTTAAACAGTCACTAATAATAGAATTAAATTGTACTAATCTTTGAATAATATTTTCCAGCTTGATTTGCCTTTTTGTTGTATTTTAAAAACAAAATTGTCGCATGATAAAATTTAAATAATATATTCATAAAATAAAAACAGTCATCTAGGAATCATTAATAAAACGGATTAAATATAGAATATTTATCCTTCATTATAAAGTACTGTATTAAATATATTATTTATTGTAATTACTAATTACAGACATTCAAAACATGTATGTTTTATTCCATTGCAACATATACCACCTTCTATATTAGGATTTTTAAATATATTGGTTAAACTAAATTAAAATAAGTGTCCTAAATGGCCTTATGTGGATTCATTGGAGGCCAACATAGAATATTGCGACTGTGTACGGGACTCGCCACTAGCACCTTAACAATTTGAAAGTATTTGACAAGCAAGCAGTCTATAATAAGAAAATATTAAACAATCGCATATTTTTTTATGTTTTATTCTGAGACTTTAAATATTCAGAATGGTACTCATTATTTTGGTAGAACCTTACATTTTGATTTCGGCCCCACATATGTAACTAAAATTTAGAAATCCACATCATTAAGATAATATAATATAATGTCGAGTTTTATATTTTTAAACTTAAGAATATTTCGAGCTTTCAGAAAAGGATCAGCTCAAAGTAACAAAGCCTCTTTTAGTTATATTGCCATAATAACGAATAAATATATTGATAAAAATAATATTGTTTTGTTTATTACTTTTGTTTTATATATATTCGTCACTAAAATAAAAGTTATATTGATTATAATTTTATATTTTAAACATGTTGCATATTATATTAAATTTGATGATATAAACTATACGGTTATTGTATTGAGATTTTAAAAAGTAGTTTAGGCATATTTAGTTATTTCATATATTTTATTACAAAATTGAAATATGAAACTAGATATATTTATAACACATTTTTCATTAATTTATAAATATCTCAAGTATAATCTTAGATATCATAAAATATTTCAGACACGTTAAAGTTTAACAAAATTTATAGTACCATTTGGAATTATTAAAATCATTTTTTAAATAAAAAATTCGTCATATTAATGTAGATAATTAAAGACGCATACAGCATGTGTGATACATTATGTACTTAAATATAACAATTATTTAGATTATTATATATTTAGAAAATCAGTTAGATGCATATAATATACGATTATGGAATTTCAAACAACTATTCATATTTAAAATTCCATGTAGGGTTTTATAAACAGAAAAAACGAACTACAATTTAAGGACCTTAAAAACAGTCATTGCTTTATTATATATTATAAACAGATTATGAATACTTTTATCGGCCATTATCTATAACAAAAAACTTTTAGAATGTTTGTAAATATTCTTGTGTTTGATTGCTAAAGAGTTAAAACAAAATTGAGCTCAAATACAATATAGGATTAATACCAGATATTATACATGTATATTATTTATTAGACATCATTCATAGATTTAAACTATACATATAGTCAACTAAAAAAGGAGCTTTACTTTACTTTATCGGTCTACCTAACTACTTTGTGCTCTTATTTTGCTTCGCTGATCACTGTATTTTGTTCAATTATCGCCAATTTAAAAAAAATCATTATATTATTTTTAAAGTAATAGCCTATACAATTACATTTTATATAAGTAAAACTATCTAGTAATGATATAAACATCAATTAAGAATAATTATTATTTGAATAATTACCCGACGTAAAATCATATTGAAAGCCATCATTTCCGTTGAGGCGATCAGAGAGATTTAATGGCTAAAACTGTTTATATAATATATTTTCTTTGTGAGATCATGCAGATGAATGATCAACATTTTTATAAATAAGCGTTCTGATTAAATATTAGTAGGATAAACAAATTTTATTATATTATTATTATTTTATTTACTATAGGCTAAATTGTCTAAGCAAGGACATCAAAAACGACTCTAAAATTGCGTCTCAGGAAAAAACAGATATTTGAAACATTAGTTAATATCCTATATTAATTTCAACACTATTTTACATACTAATTTACATTATCGATTTCAAATTTAAGGTAATTGTCTTACATTTTTGCAACTGTTTAGTTTATTTTATGTTTAATTTTTTTGAAATTTTACGGTTTTATTTTCTAAGTATAGTTATATCATATCTATCATATTTAACGGATTAAAAACAAAGTGGTGTGACACGAAAATACTCTTTTATATTTCAAAGTTTGAATCCACTTATAATTATCTCTTAAACTCGCTTTTAAATTTTATTATTAATAAAGAATAGTCCTACGGATTAATTTTCATCCAGCCATCAGCTTTTTCATCATATATTCGTTGAATAAAGTTTTTTAAATAACAATATAACGTTACACAGTGTTTTTGACGTGACACTATGTGTGACGTCATCAAATTTATAAAAAACAAATTTTTCGACAAAGTAAAATATTAGTGGAGCATCCTATCAAGTCCGTCATTTCTAGTAGATGCAAAAGTTAACTTTTTGATATAACTTAACCAAGCCCGTTGCCTGACTTTGATAAACATGCACAACCTTTCGGATAGGCATATTTTTTTGTATATATGAGTCTACGCTTTATTTACTGTTTTTTTAAAAAAGGGCATTTCTCAAAATATTTAGTATACGCTAATGCGTATAGGTTGTGTATGCCTGGCTATACGCCACTGTTATCGGTACACTACTTGTCAGTTAAGGTGTGAATAACAATATTGGTCATCCTTGACAACGATCACCATAATGGGATAATTGGTGTCATATATATATATATATATATATATATATATTTATGACGCACACTTTGTCCGTAATATATTATGTAATGAAAACGTTCATCCGCAAATAATGATTGCGGTTTCTGAATATATCGTTTTGTATAATGAATTAAAAAATGTAAAATAAGAAAACTATAAACTTTTGAGAAAACAGATTTTTTATTTAATTATTATCGGTGTCCATAATTTACAGTGCAATACGTTTTTTAAAATCAACTGAATTAATTAAATACATGTTATTTACACACCTATAAAAAAATGCTAAGCGTTTCTATTTGATTGTATATTTTTAAACCATCATTATCTGTGAATTGTGTTTTATGAAAAAACAAAACAATTAATTATTTGTTTAGCTTGAATGTAAGCTCGTTTTGTTTCATCTAATAATTGCAGCTAATCTAATAAGACTGTCTAGGGTACAAACAAATTATGTTGTCAGAACTTTTTATGAAACTAGAATTAAATCTGTCAAATGAAAACTGGACGACCAATGTCAGTCAGCACAAAAGTAAATAAATAAATTATAGAAGTTTCAAAATCACTACGACGGCCGTAAAACTAAGCCGAAATATGTGTTTTAAGCCTATATCTTCATTGATAATGTTCCGGTCGGAAAAAAACTATATTCGCTACGGTATAATTAAATGAATATTATAAATCCAATGAATATATAGTAAACTTCAAAAGTCAAATTCATCATTTTGCAAATCTACCATATTTTGTCAATTCAGATATAAAATATGAACACAGATTGTGAGTCACTGGAAATATTACTTTATAGAGTTGCTATTATTAAATAATATTATATAATTCCATAAAATAAAATGAAGTTAGACCGCATCGCGCTGCATTGTATTGTAAATTAAAATACCGGAAATCCCAAAATTGAACTCATTCTGCGCACCCATTCATATATTTTTAAAACATTTTTTCAAACACGTTACAAACACAAGTTACATGTTAGTTTTTACAACTAAAGAATAAAATGAATGAGAAAATTAGCCTTTAATTAAAAAAAAAAATTAAATGAGATGAATACACAAATTATAAAAAAGAACACAACGACACCTTCAATATTTCAACACATTGAAAGATTTGAATATATTTAGAGAACCATATTTTTCGTGTAAACTATAGTAAAGAAAAAGGTTGTTTTTCAAATTGGCTGCTCACATGTGAATAAATGACATGTAAAATAACAGAGTTAGTTTTCTTTACCTTCATATATATATATCTGTTATCAACATAAAACGATTATCGTCAATTACGATAAAGCTAAGCGGTGTAATAGAAATAACGTAGGGTATGTATATCTGCACATTTTTAATCAGGATCGTCTGGATTGTCATAGGTACACGATTATTGTATGTTTGCTTGTAATTTTTACCTCTACTGGATCAATATATTTTATATACAACATACCCTGAATATTGCATTTTAGACTCAAAGTCCTTTGAGTAAATATCTCTCATACTGTTATCTGTATATAGGCATTACTTTAATGGAAATTGATTTTATCTATCACGGTTATTTAATTTTATCAAACAGGAATGTATACGATATAGGTCAGGATTTACGGTTGCTCAAACAAATTGCATTGAATATTTATGTGTTACTTTTACACTAAATAATTAAACTATATATTTCTGAGATATTGGTCATTTAAGTGTTTTTCGCAAGTAATTCACATAGAAAATATTTAAATGGGAAACTGCCTCGCATGGTTTCGTCGTGTATTTTACCCACAGGTAAGTTATGTATATCCTCATATTATATTATATCTGACCCTGATGTACACCTTTAATATATATCTTCTTGTTGTTTATGTTTAAGCGATTTCAATATTTATAAAATATGAAACATAAAAATTACAACACAATATATTTATAAATGAAAGAATTTGGTGAAATCCCAAATTACGCCTTTTTATACAATAATATATTAAAGATTGTGTATGTTTATTATAATGATTAAAATGCATTCGTTATCAACGATAAATTATTTTCCAATTATTCTCATATGTAGGCTAGTAGCTTATATTTAAAAGCAAGGCAGTGGATTTTTCAAAATTAATTTTAATTTTAGGAAAACAGTTAATTCTACATTATAATTTTATTTAGGATTATATATTACATCGTTAAAATATAAGTTGTGAGCGGTTTTCTCTTGATAATTATCGTGAGATAATTAATATTCTTTTTCTCACACATGTATACATGGAAAATTCCACATTTCAAATCATGCAGCCTTTTAAAAAGTATTACTTTTTTATATAAATGGACATGTTTTTCCGCTTTTCCGTGCATAGACCAAATTACGAACTATTTCAGTCTTTGGAAACCATAGGATTGACAAAGTTTGAAATTAAAAAAAAATTCTAATGAACTTCAAATACGATATTTCACACTAGGTATGGGCATGTACAGTTATGTCTTATTAGCAACACGATCAAACATTACATATTTTAATAAATTATTAGGCCTATAGGATAATTTTGATTTATTCCTAGGGTAGGATCAAAATACCAATATAAAAAATACAAATTGTATGCGTACAAACAGTCAATTATTATCAATCTTCCCTGTCTTTCCATATAGATGTAGCGTATATAAGAAAAACTTCGTTCATTAGAAAATCACTATGACATATATTTTTATTCTAATCGCTTCTCTCTTTCGATACAAATATATTGTCTCGGTATCTTTCGGATTTGATAAATTTCTAATTTCAGAAAGATGATAATTTATTTATAAAATGAACCATAATATTGTAAGTCTAATCTAGCTCTGGTTACTAACAGACAATATGGTATATATGTACTAGATGATAGGTATTATTACGTGTGTTATGATTCATATAATTAACATGGGATTATATGAAAGTTCATTGATGTTCGGAGATTCTCCATATATCTTATTTTAAATATTTAATCGTATTATGTTTCTAAATTGTAACATATTCTAAGTCATGGAGAACTTTTATATAATGTTAAAAGAATATATATAGCTATAACTAGAATCTAACTGAAATATTTAGTTGAACTCGAGGGAATAATTAGTTAGACATATTTCTATATAGTTGTTGTATTTTAATATAATCTTTGATTTGATTTGGTTCGATTAGGTTTATAACTTTTGAAATGTAAGAACTTGAGAATCGTAGATATATAATTAACCAAATTTATTAAAAGTTTGTATAGTAAAAATAAATCATTATTGTATAGAATATATTATTCTATATTTGGAGGTGATTATATATATTTTTTGGCACCTCAAGACTGATTAGCCGAAACTATACATACATACATACAGTATAATTTATATACATACATATTAGACAATTCAGTTAATACTGGCAGTATTTCAGAAAAATAGAGATACATATTTATAAAAAATCAATTTTTAGGGTACAACAACGGTCACAAATTACGATAATGTTGGAAAATACGGTAGTGTCTCAACCCGCCCCTACTCTGTACGTCCGATGATACCGCCATCTCCAGAAACTGGTATGTCCAATTTCTATATTTTTTATTTTTTTGTTTATTTATTTTATTGTATTTTTTATTTTTTTGTTTATTTATTTTATTGTATTTTTTATTTTATTTAACCTAAGTTTATTTAATTAATTAATTTAATTTATTTGTTTTTTCATTTATTTAATGCTTTAATCAAGTTATTTATTTTTTATGATAAAATTAACTTTGCCGTAACATTTTGTTATCAATTTGTGTGCTATAATTTAAATTAGTGAGTGTATATTTAACAAATCAGTTGATATCAAACAAAAATAATTTTTGTTAAATATTATGTACATGAACTCATAATAATATTGATTATTATTATATTTACGTATTATGTTCAAACATATTTAATTTAATATTATACTGTCATTGCGGCTCATTACAAAGTCAAATTTATATGTATATTCTAAAATAAAACGCCAATTTATTATATAGTGTAATCATGAAATAAATTTTGTAGTTGAAAAAGGTTTGGGTTAACTTAAATACATATACATCCATAAAATCTATAAGATATACATCCATAAAATCTATAACATATACATCCATAAAATCTATAATATATACATCCATAAAATCTATAATATATACATCCATAAAATCTATAATATATACATCCATAAAATGTATAATATATACATCCATAAAATGTATAATATATACATCCATAAAATCTATTATAATATATACATCCATAAATTCTATAATATATACATCCATAAAATCTATAATATATACACATAAAATCTATAATATATACATCCATAAAATCTATAATATATACATCCATAAAATCTATAATATATACTTCCATAAAATCTATAATATATACATCCATAAAATCTGTAATATATATAGGTAATCGTTTTTAGCTTCATATTATAATCGTTTTTCATTTTTATAAAATATGCTATCGTAAAGCAACGATGAACTTAAGAGTAATCTATGTATTTGTATGTCAAACTGTTCATTTATAATAATAACGTTGATTCATTCACTTTATTCAGTTATGTAATAGTTCCGCAAACTTTTGACCTTTAGAGAACAATTTTATTGTCCATATTGGTTCAAAGGCCACAGTCGTGATATTTATTCGTTTTTAAAAAAACAAATTTAAGTATTGGTTAATTAATTAATTATTATTTACCACTTTTTACGTATTTTACTCTAGTTCAAAAGGCCACCAAAATTTTGCAAAAGGCCACTGGTGGTCTTCAAAACCGAGTTTGCGGAACACTGTAATAGATAACAATAATAAAATGCATAATTTATAGATAACTATAGTCGTACAAAGAAAACTGTTTTTGTCTCTCGTTTCTATTTACATAATAATAAACTGTAATCGGACTTTTATAAAACCAATAGATTCCTCTGAATATCTGTACCAAACTTCATGTCATTATCCCAAATTTTCAATTTTAAAAAGGTGTAAGGCATTCCTCGTGATTGTGCTCTTATAGCCTTTATATTTTCATTTTATATTTTCAAAACTTAATGAAATGTAAATTCAAAATGTTTAAGATTATTAAAAATAAACCGCACAATATAGCTTCGCCAAATGAAAGAGGAATGAATACCTTTATAAATTTGAATGTATGCAAACAGAAGGTATAAAGCAAAATTATTTGGTAAAGTAATTTTAAGATTGTTTTTAATTTGCATCTTTCTACATGTTATATAATATGTTTTGTAATTAATTCGTTAGTTATAATCGCCTTTGTTTTGTATACTATTATTTTCTTATAACTATTATTTTCTTAAATTATCTATATAATGTAAAGCTAACTTTTTTCCCCACTCTGACGAAGGTGTGATAATTACTTAATATGTATAATTGAATTTATGAATTAGTTGTTATGATTTTGCCCAAGTAACACCTTTATTTATACCATATATATATAGTTAATTCACATCTTATGGTGGAGATTTGCTCTACTGTATACAGAAGACTGAAAGTCTGAGGGCTGTATGAACAATTCTTGAAAACTATCTATAGTATATTTTAAGCTTTCGGAAGCTATAATGAAAAATATCCTACCACAAACAAATAATTTGATAAATAATTCAGAGTAATCTTCAAAAGTTTCTGTTGGATATAACCGACAGTCTCTAAATTTTTTAGGATAGAATGTTAAAATTCCTTCATAATGTGAATTGTATACATTAAATTTACTTGATTTAATTAGGTTTATAATTGGTAAGATACATTTCTTATTTAGATTCGAGAATTAAAAAAGCAAGAACGACTTCTGTTGGTGTTGATCGCATCGATAAACGAATTCAAGTAAGCAATTGCTAAAAACAAAAAGTAGCTATTTTATTTATTGAATATATTGCCGAAATATTTATGTAATATATACAGATTAAAGCAATTTATAATATTAATGATAATTAAAATCTTGAGATTACATTAAAGAATTTCATAAAGCCTTAAAAGCTAACTTTGTTTGCTAAAAAATTGTCAGCACACATAATTAAAGCACACTTAATGAGTAAATGCAAAAATGCATAAATTATGTTCTTTTCGATATATTACATTTTTATTTCCTTTTAAATTAAAATTAAAATTAAAGTTTAATCATTTTATTTTTTAATAAGCAGATTGTAAAAACAATATAATAAAATTGTGATTATAAATATGTATAATAATTTTGATGTTACAAATATTGCTGCAAAAAATATTTGATTTAATGGAATCAAAAGTACAAAAACTTAGTTTCTGTTTTTAACTACATTTCTTTAAAATAATATTTTTTTAAAACATGTTATTAATTAATATAGGTATTTTCCATAATGTAAAATGTGAACAGACACAAAGATTACTCATTAGTAGTATTTGTAAATCAAACAACATCAGAAACCCTTTTACAGGCATCCTTTTAAAATAACCGGATCTATTTTGCTATTTTGTCGACTTCTATCTAAGCATAATTATTATTTATTTACACCAAATCATACCGATTTATTCCACAAAGGACCATGTCGATCTGTACAACTACATGGTGGACACGCATCTGAGTTTACATGGCGCACTAGATCAACTTCTGCACACTTTTCCCAGCAATACACTCTTGACAACACCAACTCTCACTGCGGTGTTTACAAAGATAAAGGATCAATTGGGTAAATTTGAATTAGAATTTTGGATATATATATATATATATCTAGAGTTACAATGTCATGGAAGACATTCACTTCCAATTAAATCTGTACATCTTGTTTTTTATGAGATCATATCATGTTTTGTCATATGATATCATATTACATACGACAGATTCATGGTTTAATGTATACAATGACTCACCTCGCCTCACCTATACGTCATCTGTATTGAAAACAGCAAATTTGAGTAATTTCAATTCATATAGGCTACGTATGTTCTGCTCACAAAATTCTGCTCACAAAAGATATCGGATTACAGTACATAATATAATATTATTATATTCTTTTGTATTCTCCGACATCTTTTGTGAGCAGAATTTAATTACAATCGTGTGATTTGAGCATTATTTGAATATTTTCTAAACTTGTATGTCCTCATAGACTATATATGCTATGGAATAATGTGCAAATAAAATGTTACATAAATTCGGCAAAGCGAATTTAGTTTTTTGTCTATGATATATACTTAGACAAAAAAAATTAACATGATTTTGTAATATGATAAAAAAAGACTATTATTATATAAAAATTGTATTTTATTATAATGTTTTTATATACAAATTACAATCTACATGTTTAAATGTTAATGGACACTATAAAATGCAGACAACCTAATTCATTTCAAAGGCAGCATCTAACAGCTGATAAATGTTATGTTATTTAAACTCAGAAAGTTTTTGTTGAAATAGATACTTGTCAATAATGCCAGCAATTCTTTAAAGTTGTGTAGAACTGCACATGTGTCCACAAACTTTTCGGCATGTCTTAAGATTCAGCGTAATTTCGAAATATGTACCTATTCATAAGATAAAAATCTGGTGAAGAGGGTGGTTGCTTTAGAAGGTTCACGTTTTCTGCTTCTAGCCATTCCCGAACAACCTTACTGACATGAGGTCGAGCATTGTCGCCCTGTTTGTAAGAGGCTTTCCATCGTGGTAATCGAACCTGAGCATCCCACGAATTAAACATAATAATAATATTAATATGCTTTATTGGAAAAATACCACACGCACTAACAAAAGAAAATGAAGATTCAATAGGACACAGAATAGAAAAATAAATAAACAAACATGAACAAATGAATTAGTGGAGAATGTGAAGGACACGATAAATGAAGCTCTTTATGTTAATATTATTAAGAGTAGGATTCTGTCTGTTGTGCATGCGGCTTCGCAAATTACGTTGATGGATATTTTCGGAATGGAGATCTATACATATAAAATGATTGTTAATTTTATTTTAATTAAAAGTTAACATAATTTTCAAATTTCTATTTCAAAACTATTGATAAAGATAACGGTATTTAAAATTGTTACAAAGTCTTATTTTTAAAATATTTTAACCACTTCTAACTGAACATTAATTAATTGCTTCAGGTAATACCCAGATATTCTTGAAACGACGTCATCAATATAGAATGGAAATCATCTACGAAAATTCTGATGAAAGTATTAATTCAACTTTGATATCGGTGATCGCGTCTTTCAATCAAATCAATCGGTCATGTTTTGAGTTGATTACTAAGATTCCTCCTCTACAGGTATTATTTAATGTTTGTTTTTTTTGTCCCCGTCAATCAAAAAGTATTGTAAATATCTTTAAAAGGCGTCTTTGTAGAAAATTTTCGGATTTATTTTATTGCATGATTCCCTATTTTTTGCGGGATATTATACAAAGAGCATAATTTTATAATTAATTCGGCGTTCAATATTTGAATATAATATATGTAGCCAACTCAATTCTAATAATAATTCAGCGTTTAATACAGCTTGTAAAGATGTCTGATGTTGTTTAGATAAGTATTTCATTTGGTCTATTACTGTAAATATTCAATGTGTGCATTTAATTCATATGTATAGACTTATTTTAATATTCATAAATAATATTCAAATAATGATAGAACAAATTAAAATATTTAAAAAAATGGAATGCATATTGAATCTGGTGAATTTTACTAGGGCTAGTTAAATTCTGTTATTGATCGTAGTTTGTAGCCATTCTGATGACATTATAAAGCCGACAATTACAAATCTAAAAGAAAAAATAATAATTTGGCATTGTATTATGTCTGTATAATAATCGTCTCTATGACTGTATTATGTCTGTATAATAATCGTCTCTATGACTGTCTGTACAATAATGTCTTTGACTGTGCCTAATTGTCTCCTTGACTGTCTTTATAATCGTCTCTTTGACTGTCTGTATAATAATCTCTTTGAATGTGCATAATCGCCTCATTGACTGTGCATAATTGTCTCTTTTACTGTGCATAATTGTCTCTTTTACTGTCTGTATAATCGTCTCTTTGACTGTCTGTATAATAATCTTTTTGAATGTGTATAATCGTCTCATTGACTGTGAATAATTGTCTCTTTTACTGTGCATAATTCTCTCTTTTACTGTCTGTCTAATAATCTCTTTGAATGTGCCTAATTGTCTCCTTGACTGTCTGTATAATCGTCTCTTTGACTGTCTGTATAATAATCTCTTTGAATGTGCATAATCGCCTCATTGACTGTGCATAATTGT
>JAUZND010027349.1:0-23719 GCA_034780555.1 Coelogynopora nodosa
CCCAGCTGATCAAACTCTGGTTCCGTGATCCCCAATTCCTGAACAAGGTTCAGAGGTGTATTGACAGCATGCCACGATGTCTCCAGGTTGTGATTGATGCCAAGGGTGGACTTATAAAGTATTAAATTTCACTTTATTTCACTTTATGTAATATTGTTTCATCAACTTTCAACTTTATTTCATTTCATTTAATATTGTTTCACCAATTTTCAACTTTTTGAATTTTAATACAAATTATGAATTTTTCATATTAATTTGCAATTTAATAAATATTTAATAAATTTTGTTTCTCTTTACAGTAGAATTACACTATTTAACATCAGTTGTTCTACTTTTAGTAATTACAATAATTTTAATGTGAAATGCGAAAGACATGCTTTTCTTTATATGATTTTTCAAAAACGATAATGCCACATTTCTTTACAAAAATTTAGGTGGTCGTAATAAAATGTCGTGCGCTTTATATTTGTTCGTTTTAATGATTTTTTGTGTGATTAAACATAATGTGACACTAAAATATTTGAAAGCTTAATTTGAATCAATTATTTTTTAATCAAACAGCAGAAATTTATGTTATTATATACAACTTATTGTACACGTGTTAATTGATTTTCCAAATTATTTTTTAAGACGTTAATTGTTTCTATATAATATTATGAACATTGTGAATATTATTATAAAAAAATTAAAACTTTTTTACATGCATAATTAAAAATTATGATCAACACCGTATTTGATATCAAATATTTTAGCTTGTGACAAATGTTCAAAAAGTAATAAGATATTAGTCGACAAAATATCACTAACATTATGAAATATATTTAACTTTTGACACAATTTGAAGCGAAATAAAATCAACCATAATTTCACGAAAGAATATTTAATATATTTCTAATTAATCGAAAATATGTGCAATAAAACATTGCACTATAACAATACATTTTTTAATGAAATGATTTAATTAATCAATGTATTTATTAAAGATATTGATGTAATCAAAATATATTATAGAATTTTCTTATATTACATCTTAAAATTTTATTTCTAGATTTCTCAAAGACAATCTTTTACAAAAGATCAATAGAATAGTTTAAAATGTTGTATCCCAGCTTTTCCTAGCATTAGTTTAGAAGATGATTTCCCTTCTACAGATATAACTTTATTAATACCTATGTCTGTCTGTGAAAATATAGTATACTCATAGAGTAAAGATACATAAACATAAAGGTATCCCTACTCTATGAGTATACTTTTTTAATGTGTCATAAATATGCTCGAACCAGACAGTTAGTACCTAAACTCAGTGGTTAGCATGTCTGATTAGTTGGAAAACACATTAAAATGATACAAACCTTGTGGTACGTATATGATGAAAGCAATTATATTTAACCTTTATAATTTAATATAAAAAAATCTTCCTTTTTGAGTGGAACTAATGTTATATATACTGCTGGGACGGGTAATGACGCGTCGCTCAAGTTTCTTACCATGACTACACCCTTGCAATAGTTGTATAGTTATATTGTCTTTTTATAGAGACAAAAAGCACCCCATTTAGTACATTTCAGCTTAGAAGTCTTCTAAAAATATTATCTAAAATATGGAATCCAATATGACCGCCATTCACGTAGATTGTTTACACTTGAAGTCAAAATTATTTTATTTATCGATATAGTACATTATGCTACTAGTGACCAGCTAAGTCTTTTTATCACGAGTGTATTTATAACTCACGAGGCCGAAATAAATTTGTAAATTTGAAATAGGAAAACATTAGTAAAGTTATTGGGATAGGGGTATTTGTTAACTTTTTTCTTAAGAAAAAAAAGGATATACTATATCTGTTTTAAACGTATAATAGTTAGTAGAAATTATTTACTTATAACGAATTATATAAATAAAAATTAATATTGTATAATTTATTTCAGTATAAAAGTTAAATATTGTTTCAATTCGTCAACATTGAAAACACTGTTAATAATACTTTTATAGACTACTTATAAAGGATGTTTGTCTGTAAATGTTGTATATTTTATTATGTCAAAAATCAATAAATTTGTTCTCTTCACGAGTTTATAGTGATTAATTTCAAAACAAAAATCATTATATCCGTTGCCTATTTTTGTTACAACCGTTTATATATATATAGTCAAACTAATGAAAAATACCTATTGATAATTAATGATTAATCTGTTATAGAAATACACTTCACGGAGTAATACATATCTAGATATTAATAAATAAGTTTTTTTAATAAAATTTATCCAAATATATTTTTACGAAAATTTAAAAAAAATTGTCTCTATAATTTTCTAAAAAGATTATCAAAATCATTACCTAATTATTTCAAATAACTTCAAAAAAAGGCGTGGTAACCGCAAAAAAAAAGTGTTCAGTTTGACGTTTTGCCCTATATATATTTACTAACAGTATATACGAACATATTTTAATTAGACTCAAAAATAATTACATAATAAAATCTGTTTACAATTTTTAATATACATGTTAAAAGAAATCGTAACAAGATGGGATATTAATAAGAAAATAAATGTATAATATATTTAAAGTGTGAACAAATATTATATATCAATGATACAATGTAAAACTGATGAATATAAAAAAATGTATAGTAATTGTATGTACACTGAGAACTTATTTATAAAGTTGAATGATGAAAAATATATGCTAAACGTTATTATATATTACAGGCTTAATACAGTTATTATATGCATATGCCACATGATAGATTTAGATAATATTATAATAGATATAAATACATTATTAATAAATCTTTATAAATTTATATGTACATTAAATTATTGTTAGGAATGAACGACATATAACAAAGACTCTTGTATTGATGGTTGTGTTGGATGTTCAAATAAAACAAATAATTAAAGATTAAATTGTCATTACAATATTTTCAAATTTATTTTAAGAGATATATCATGTTCCACTTGAACTTGAGTGATGTAAAAGTAATTTTGTGGATAGTTAAATATTTGTGATGAATTTACATGTGTTTTGAATACTATAAGATGATTCTTGATTCAAGTTACTAAGTTGTTATTGAATGGAGACATTTATTAAAATCCTACAAATTTGTCCATAAAAAAATAAAATTGTTTGAAAATAAATTAGAATTCGTTTTATTTGTGCCATTGTTCATTAACTTTCTTCAACAATTGTAAAGAACTATAATATGTATGTTATATATAAATGTATATACTTGGATAAATAATGCTTCGAATGGTATATATACAGTGAACATTTGAGAAAAGTTATATGATTAAATGTTTTACAAGTTCAAATATTAACCATATATTTCTGTGTCATTGGAGAAAAAGTCTACACTGGAAAAGTCCCGGGTGGGTGTTTGCATTTCCTCCATTCCCATGTAAATTGAAGTGTTTTTTGAAATGTCAGTCAGTACATCGGTTGGCGTCGATTTCATTTCCGGGGAAGAGTCTGATAAACTGGGTGCCGAAGTCAGTTGAGGTGGAGACATGGAGGGACTGAAGACAGAAGAGGGACCAAGCGGTCGGGAACCTTCCGGTAATGTCAAATCCGGGCATCGGAGTTGTAGAAGATTGTATATCTTAAGATGCCCCTTATTGAGAGCCTCTTGATACGGGAGGGTATCAGTGTGGTCAGGAATGTTTGCTGAGGCCTTATAGTCCAGAAGCATTTCACAGGCGTCTAGACAACCATCCCGTACTGCCAGAAAGAGAGCCGTCCTGTCCATGTCATCCTTGTGATCAATCATTTTTAGGGTGCCACGTAGCATAAAGAGTTTCCGCATAACCTCGACACAGTTGGTGGCAGCCGCCCAATGAAGAACGTTCCTACCATGCTCATCAACCGAGTTGATAGGTACACCCTCATCGAGTAGCAAGCGCGCCATGTATTCACACCCGGCCTTAACTGCAGCTATCAGCGGAGTCGTCTCTCGAACCTCCGCCGCTCGACTGCGGGCCCGTTTCTCACCACCGACGCCGGTTCCCACAGCAGACGCTCTGGCCTCCGAAATGGTTCGCAGTGCACCGCGCCCTCCGCCCATGCCGCCCTTGACACCGCTTGCCTTGTCCCGTCGGAGAAGTTCCAGGGTGGACTCGACCGCATTGGCGGCTGCTGCAGTTGCCAGCGGTTTGTAGCCCTGGTCATCCCGTGCCTGGGGGTCTGCTCCGGCGTCCAGGAGGCGTTGGATCACATCCGGCCCTGAGTTGAGTCGTGCTGCCAGGTGGAGGGCGGTTTCGCCGTACTCGTTCAGTGGCTGATTGATGTCACTCTCGCCAGAGTTGATTCTCTTGAGGACCGAGTCGACGACCAGGAGACGGGATGGGTCCGTGCTTGGGTGCAGGCCGTCAGTATTCCGTAGGGTGCTGACCAACAGACTGGGCCCATTGCAAAGTCCGGGGTGAGTCATGGTGCAGCCGTCAATCTATTTGGAAGAGAGGAAGCAAAAAAGCACGACATTGATTAATTTATGAAGAATTTATACATGAATATTATTTAAAAGGCAATCAAAAATAACTTTAAAATATTCATCACACCAATATTTAATTCAGTACGATAATGTCACCATTATGATGTTTACAAAGAAACTATGTGAATTGGAATTTCGGAAAAATTATCATATATATTAACATTGTCTGTAGTGAATCATGAAAAATTATAAATTTATGCGGAAAAAAACGTTTTCATAAACACGGCAATTTTAAACTCAACTTATACCATGTTGCATAAATAAGGCTATTTAGAAACGTATTGAAAGTATAGTAAATTGTGATAATTATAACATTTTTTGTCTAGTTATGTTACATCTAATTAAAAAAATTATCGCTAAAATGATTTTTAGAGGTTTTGAAAAAATAATAATATTTTTGTTTAACGATGAAATATCCCTTATATTTTCAGATGAAATATTTTTTAAATTTACGAGTCTAGCTAAATTGTCAAATAATATGGTAAACTTATTCACTAATATATAAAATATATGCATAATGTATTTCTTATTTTTTAAAGAAATATACGGCCAGTTGCATAAATATATTAATTTTAATTTTAATAGAAACTTATAGTCATGTCAAAATGACAATTAACACAACAAGGAATATATTCTGTTTGTTTTTAAATTGATTGATTTAGGGATTTATGTTTGATTAAATTAATTGATTATCTATCTCTAAAAATTATTTGGAATTCATAAATTTAATTAAATCTAGAGACTGTAAAACCATTGAACTTCAATGGTTCAATCGAAGTTCATTGGAGTTCAATGGTTACGACCATGACATAACAAGAATAATGACTGGCAAACATTTAATACAAATTTCTTCAACTCACATCTCGTCTAGCGATCAGCGTAGAGGTTGACATCACGGGAGAGGACTCTTTTTTCCCCTCAGAAACAACAGGAGTATCCACTGTTTCACACTGATAATAAGAAGTACCGGAGGTACATGAAGACGACCCGCTGGTCCCACTGGACGTCAGCATCCCGTTATTAACGCCGCCGTCTCGGCTGTTTCTCCCGACACCACCGCCATCTTTAACACTGTAGTCATACAGCGACAGTTCCTTCTCGACTGAGGTTTTGTCAAGCAAGGAGGAGGCCGCTGTGCACGAGGGCGGGAACCAGGTGCGCGGAGCTCTAATGATCTTCTTGCGACGCCATCTCTTCTGGATCACCACGATGAGCACAGTGACACAGAAAACAATGCTGAACAGGGCCATAAGTACATAGACAAGTCGGGACGTGGGGATGAAAGGGGTGCCACCGTTTCTCCCTTTATTTTCGCTCTCGTCTTCGGCGTATACTTTGGCTATTTTAAATGAAGGATTGTATTTTTGTGCAGCATAACTGGCCTGCAGAAAGCTTACTGCTTCGTCTGAACTCGTAATGCAGGTGTCCTTGTTGAATTCGCATTCCGCGTTGTTTAGTTCCAATGTCACCTATATAGAAAATAAAGAATGTTTTTTCAATATAGACATACATTTAACTTTCGAAATAAAGTAACAGCATAAGGTGTAGCAACAATGTACAAATTAATGTGATTTGCTATCACATAAAATAAATGTAAATAATTGATTTTTGAGCATAATTAAATTGCAAATAAGTTTTAATTTTATATAATATAATAATTGTGATGTATATTGTTTGTACATACATTATTTATACTTAACGTATAAGTTAGATATTAGTTTTTAATGCTAGACTATAAAAGTCATGGAAGTTATTATCAAGTTACGTAAGCAACCAATTTTATTAAAGTATTGCACTATTATAAAGAAGTCACTATAATAAATAATATCTGCGGTCAAACATGGGCTGTTGTTTATAAAAGTTTGAAGAAGGTTGTTGATTATTTGTAGAAAATTTCGAAAAGTAGAACCCTCCAAGAGCCCACCACAGGTAAGAGCAGATATTAAGTTGCGATGAGAATGCAGGTAACTTGTGGAGATGACTCACGCCGCCTATATAACTTAATATATCTCAAAAATGTTGGCACGCATTCTCAAAAAAAAAGGTTTCTATCTGGATAAACCGCTATATTTTCGATTATTGACTGACGACTATAATTCTGCTAATTGAGTTTCAGTTCTATAAATTCATAAGTTACCATTGCATCAACTTGTATGAATGGATTTTTTAATAAATAATATACAATAACTCTCTAAAACACACATTTTTTATAATATGCTACTTTTTTTGTAAGTTTAAGTAATATATTATAATATATATAATTATTTTTTATTACCTTAACATTATTGCCTTCCCGCTCAACCAATGTCTTGCCATCAACCTTTTTAATTCGGACGACTGATCTCAGCAGTATACTCAGACCAAAAAGGAGCTCCCTCTTCATCAAGTGAAAATCAGAAGAGTTTTCTACAGCAATCACTATGACGATATTTTTGTCGACAATTTTACTTGAGCTATAACAGTCGCCGCCATCATAGGCGCACACACGCTTATGGCACTCTGGTTGACATTCGCCATCGGCAAACAGGCGATTACAGTGTTCATATTGCGGGCAAGTCGGTCTAAAAGTTAAGAAATAGCATTTTTTATAGCTAAATATTATACAACTTTTTATCATTTAATGATATTATAACACAGTAAGCTGTTGTCGAGGTATTTTAAATAAAAAATATTATTATAGCATCATTGTAATAAAGTGTTATTCGTATTTCAAATATTAGACTAAAGCAAAAATTGTTGTAATTAAAATCATATTCAATATTTAAACATTTAGAATTTTCCACAACAAATATGATTGTAACTTTCTCATTAGTAATCAAAATTTTATTGTAATACGTATAATATATATATATATAATCATTGAAATAGTTTTTAATAAAATTATGATTAAGTGAAGGTGTGTTTGGTTATAATAACAATAATTGCTACAATTTTTAGTGTAATAATTCTAATGAATGTAAGTTAACTTCTGATTATCATTTTAATCATTTACAATAATAATTTTGATTGTAATCAAAATTTTCATATTATATATATATATATTGTAAATACTTTCGTACTTTTTGCACTGTATATAATATATCATTTTTATAGATAGTATAAGTATACTTGTTCATCGTTTCAATAGTTTTATAATATTATCAACTTAGCAAAAGTTACACAACTTCTCATAATTATAATATATTAATTATACATAACATCATTCATAATATAAATGATTTGTTTAACATTTCTTGGAACAAAAATATTATTCAAGATATTCAGAAGTAAAGCTATTTTTGTTAGTAACTTAATTTCGAACCTTTTTATAAAACAATAGGTGTTATAATTAAATTTACTTAAGCATAAACTAAAGAATAATTATAGTATCTTCTACAAACGTACCTCTCTGGGCTACAGTCGAAGCCATCATAGTGACACTCGGGCCGGTTGCACTCCGGATCACACTTCCCATCACTGAACTTCAGATGGCATTTCGCTCCTTTGCTGGACGCCATAACACAGCTCTTCCACATGGGGCATTCGCCTCCATCAAAACCACACGCCAAAGTGTTACAGTCCGCATCGCATTGACCGTTTGCTGCCAGTAAGGAGCAGTTCGGCTGTCGGCAGTTGGGAAGACTAGAAATTGTTGTCGGCGCGACAGAAGTGGCCGGGGCATTGTCGGGTTTAACATGGCGCGTCTTTTCACATCTATCGCCGAAGAAATTTCCTGAAAATGGGATTTTTTTAAAATAAATATATAGATATATAATCTAAATATTTTATATATTTATACAAATATCACCTTATATGCTGTGTAGTTACTATATACGATATAAAAATAATGTGGCCTACAACTCATTTTTACACCGCTTTTACAAAGGGGCTATTAATTTATATGGCACGGGATATACATATATATATATATAACTATATACTGTGAAACAAATAGTACTGTCAAAATATAGTGGCAAAATTTTTTTCAGTGCCCATAATATAGTATAATGATTGGCTTGGATAATTATGCTTGACGTTTTTTTGGTTTTGTCTGTTTGTTCGAACTTATTTCAATTAACAAAATCCTCTCATTGGTGATGCGCTGATTTTCAAAATTAAAATAATATATTTAAAAATATCCTTTAAATCTACTATATACAATATAATGAATATTTAACTTAGTGTAAGCTATAATGTTGACTTACAGAAAGTTAAGGTCGAAGTTTTTCTTAGGTTGAATAATATTTTGACTATAATTAATATTGTCACTAAGGTTTTGATGTGGAACAATTTAATTTTTCAATTTTATTAAAACAAAACAAAAAGTTGAACCTTGCATGTCAATAGGACATTATCTAAAGATATGTTTTAAGTAACAGATTTTAGTAATTATACCGTTTACAGCATTCTAAATGTGTCTGTTGTATTATATGTCTAACAGGTTCTATATATTGTGAAAAATGTGAACATTAATGTTATCTAAGAAATGTTAATTTATTCAACACATACATTAAGTATAGGTGCTGATTAGTTAAAGAGATCAATTAATTTATTCAAGTGTATTTCACACACATACTATATATGCATCTACATAGTTCTGCCATTGGAATGTCGCGTTATATTATTTATACACAATCTGATACAAAATCTTTTGTTATAATCATGTTATAATTATCTTTTCAGAACAAGATTACAATTTTCTTATTATGGTAACAGGCTGGCGCCAACTTTTACAATAAAATTACACCTTCCTGTATATTTAAAAAAATCGAATCCTTGGGTATATAGCAGAACAACCCAAATTATTTGAAAACTTTAGTATATTTGATTGTCTTACGTACTATGATCACAATCTAAAATCACTACCTATATATACTCTTTATATGCTATCCAAAAACCAGTCAGAATATTATTTGAATTTGTGGAACATGTGGACCATATTAATTAGGTGGTTAGTGTGGATTATGCAAAATACAGGTGGATTATAACAAAACTGCAAACTTGACAGTTGGTGCTATTAATTTGAATATATTTTGAAGGAATAAATAAGAAATTAAACCCAAATCATAATTCGGAAAAGTTAGTCATTTGGTGTTGCGAAAGCTTCAGTGTATAAAACAAATTCAATAAAATACTTAGGTATTTAAAATAATATTAAATTTTTGTAGTTCCAACAATAAACTAAACTCTTTATCAAATAATCAATAATGAAAACCAAGTTTATGTGATAGAGTTTATATCTTATTTTATTACTACCTAGAAATTCACTATAAAAGTGTACACTCGTTGTACCTATGCCTGTCTATGTTGATTGATGATTACTATCATAGATATCGATTTTTCGTATACCTTGCTTATAGAGAGATTAAGGAAATGTTTATTTATGAATACTAGTATATACTTCAGGTCCATATAGAGTAAGAATAAAGAGTAAATTCTTACTCAATGCTTCAGTCTATAATCTCATTCTTTGACACAATTGGTTCTAGATCAGTAAATTAATATGTAGATATATCTATAATTAAACGGATATAGTAGGTTATAACTTTAAACATGCAAATTCGTTGTTTGGCTATTTCATCATGATAATAAATATTATTTATATATATTATATTATATAAAACGCAATAAATATATTATACACAGGAATAATACGAATTATATAAGGTGTTAAGTGATACCTACCAACTTAGATATTGTAAATGAAATCAATTAAAAGATATATACTATAAATTGTATAGATATCATACACATATATTTTTTAAATATTGAATAAATAAAAGACAGCAAACATATTAAAATGTTTTAATACCTTGACAGACGCATTTAAACCAGCCAATTTTGTCCAGACATTGCCCGCCATTTTGACACGGCTTACTCGCGCACTCTTTGATATCCGTATCGCAGCGCTCCCCAGTATAGCCCGGGAAGCAAATGCACTGGAAAACCTTGGCATTGGGCGTGGTCGAGGTACACCGGCCGTGGGTGCAGGGGTTTGGCCGACAGATGTCGTCCGGCTCGCACCATGGCTGGACATAGCCGGCGGGACACTGGCATTGGACACCCGACCCTCTGGGGTTCCAGGTGCAGGTTCCTCTGTTCTTGCAAGGGTTGGGGTTGGTGTCGCAGGGGTTGATGGTGTCGGGGCGTTCACAGTTGCGTCCTATAAGGTTTAGACGCATTTGTGGATATACATGTTTTAAAATGCTGGAAGTTGTAATTTCCAATTTATTAAATATGCTATAGGTAAAGATAGCTAGGTATATTACCAGTAAATCAAAAGTCACATGATGCCATTATAAATAATAGTAACATTTATTCCTTTTATCGTATTTATTTTGGTTTATTTTCATTTCGTTTCACAATCAATTATTTTTTATTTATTCATATTTATAATATATTAAATATTGTGTTACTTCATATATTAAGTAAAATTTTGAATCTAAATGTATGCGTTACAAGCGATCAGACTAATTTACAGTTATTAACGGATTATACTAATTCATTCTATGTATCTATGTGTCCCTATCAAGTTTTATTTTCTAGAAGGGGGGGCGCGGAACATTCTAATGTGAGCTTATATATGTTTATTGTAGTTTTTTAGGGGTGTTTATTCTAATATGAGGAACTCCTCTGAAAATTGTAAATAAGTTAAATAAATTCGTCGCTTGTATCCTCCCACTAAAACGGCCATGTACTGTACACTATTAAGCTTAAATATAACATATAACTTTTTATATAAACATGTTTGTTTCTATATAGCGAAAGTGTATACTATAAATATAACAAGGTATTTTATATACTAGACAATTGTTTACATTTTCAATTTAGTCGCTATTTTCAAATCTACATATTGTTTGTTACTTACCAGAAAATCCGAGTGGACATTTGCAAATGAATTGCTGGTTGAACTGGATGCAGGTGGAGTTATCTGGACAATATCGATTTCCGCATCTTTTTTGGCCGACAGGAGGTAGGTTCCAGCCAACTACAACGTCTACAGAAAAAGAAGAAATTGACTATATTAAGATAAAATTGAATTTGCTGATATATTTTGAGAAAAATGAACTCATATCTTCAACAGGGGTGGTGGGTTGATATGGAGAGCACAAAAAGTTCCACACTCGACATTTAGATTCACAAACTTCACTAAATTTATATTGATACACATGTATACAATATATTCGACTTACTTAGTGGCGCGTTTTATTATAGTGAATGATTTAAATGATTTTGTTTAATAAATTATTGAATTGTAATATTGAATAATTGAAAGGTGCCTTAATTTGTTATATAATTACAAATTATTCACAAATACATTTACTAATCAGTATACATATATTTTTATATAATAAACCAGAGCATATTTCAATTCTAAAACGATCAGTGAATATTATATATATAGATAATATTTGTAGAACACAAATAGTTAACAATCGACCACACATTCGTAATGTACAAAGGAATATGATACGCAAATTCTGCATATATATATATATAACATCATATGCATATATACTTGTGATAATAAAAGTGAAAGAAATTTTCAGTGAGCAGCCCTGGCATGACAATATATTAATTACGAATCCAATGCAAATGAATTCACACCCAAAGGGTTCATGTGCAGAGAAGTCCAGAAACTATGGCACAATACGTTTCAATTACATGGTATACCAAAGACAACAATGCAATTCTTACCGAACGCACCATCTTCAATGTCTTTCTAACCCAGTCATATTTATATTTATTTTCATCTTTTTATTTATATATCTCGAATAGATGAATATACGCAAATATTATACAGAAGATTCATAAATTGTGATTCAACAGTAGCCTATAAATGCTAAAAAATATATAAGATAATTTATTAAAAGCATGTCAACATATTTGGCCAGTAACTATAGATATAGGTATACATATATAACGTGCATGTTTGTTGAAGTCAATTATTTGTGTGAAAAGTGAATGCAAAGAATTGCGTCTCTTAAAAAGTTATATATCATTGACCGTCTGAAATATTTATTATTTAGTTTTGTAAACAAAGGATGGAACAATTGTCACGTTCAATTGTTCAATTGTCACGTTTCTATAACTTCAGCTCAAAGGCTAAATTCAGACAATATATATTTCCTCGAAATCCAAACCGGAAACTGACGAAACGAGAGCGACATCGCTAACCGAATTAATATGTTACTCTGTATACCGTATATAATATGGGGTCGGGTCGTGTGGACGCAATAAATCCGGCAGCAATTATAATTATATAACTTCTCATTGACTAAGTCTTCTTTTATGATCGGCAGGACAACCATTATAATATTGCCTGTGTGTTTGACGGGTAATAAAGTACAATTACAACTGTTTTCAAAACATGAATGTTTGCGGTCACACCATTGTAAGTTAACATATAGGTATAATAATACTAAAATTATAATTAAACTGACCAGTAAACTGGTCAAAAACTGCTCCGCGTGTTTTTCATGAGAACTCCTAACTAGTTCTTTCGCAAATCCAACAGAAAATAATCAATTGCACATATAATATAATTTACA
The DNA here is from genome assembly GCA_034780555.1 of Coelogynopora nodosa. Classification (NCBI taxonomy): domain Eukaryota; kingdom Metazoa; phylum Platyhelminthes; order Proseriata; family Coelogynoporidae; genus Coelogynopora; species Coelogynopora nodosa. Next base: position 13,018 of record JAUZND010027349.1, read on the forward strand.
TGATTTTGAATATAGCAGAGTATATTGTGTTATTGCCGTCATTTGTCCAGGAAATTAGTAATTTCTATTGTCATCGTGCGTGGACTGACTGTGGAGGCACTTCTCTGTCTTTTAGACGACATAACATAATTCTTCAGAATGGCAACTTTTTCTCACGACACGTACGCTTGACCTGTATATGTCTGTATGTCTATATGTAACATTATTATAGGTTGACTGTATTATGTACAATTGAGGAACAATTGAAAAGAAATTATTTCTTTGATAACATTTGTATACATTGATAACATGTATACTATATAGGTGTCTTATACTTTGATATTGAAATGGCAGATATAGATATTGTTCAAATATAATAATATTAATTTAATGGACAAAGTATAATTAATTATTGAAGAATTCTCGCTTTTAGTAATTAATATATATTGAAATAGTTTAATTGAATATATATATACTATTGGAGTACTTTTTGTGTAGCAGATCAACTTGCGTGAATGTAAAGTTGTTTATTTTATATAACAAAGAAAAGCGGCTAATTAAAATAAAATAATTTTAAAAAGTTTAAATAGGCTACTCTGTATTATTTGAAGTGTTATAAATGTTTTATTCATAACAAATATTCAGAATTTATACGTTTGTGACACTAAATTTAATATTCATGTTAAAAAATTAAACTGCATCACATACTAATAATATTTGACCTTTTTTTAATAAATATTTATGTGGGTCTTATAGATTAAATTGAACGATTTCCAAAAGCCAGATAGCGATTTAACTGAAAAATAGCTCTTATATAAAATATACAATATACACATCAGTGTTCAAAATATACAGTACACTGAAAATATAAACGGTACCGATCTTATCACAGTATTTTTAGTCGACTAAAAACTTGTAGTACCTATTTATTAGTCGAATGTCTCAGCCCCGGAAACACAGCAGGGACCCCCAGCTGAACGTGTTTTGTTTAATTTGGATGGTCATGCTCAGTCATTATATTATGCTCATAGCAGAACTAAATTATCTTGACAAAACATTGGAATATCCTGCATTAGCAGTCGTATATTATACGCACTGTCTAGATTTTGTTGACTTTGCTATATCTGAGTTGAAACCATGAAAATGTATATAAGGCTATATATATATATATACATATACGATCAATCAAGATGTAACCCAGGACCTCTTTCAGAATATACTTTTACAATATCAAGGCAATCATCTTCAAATATACGTTTAATTTGTCTCTCACTGTCTCTCGGTCTTTATCTCCTGCGCGCAGCTGAAAGATTTATTATCTCTTTTTACATTGGAAACACATAGAACTATACTAATAACTTAATCATTTCCGCACTGTGAGGTAATGTAACTACACAAGTCATTGCATCTGCGCAGATGCGGAAATTATTTAAAGAGGTGACTGCTTTTCTTGAGTTCAAGGCAATAATATAAATGTATAATATATGATTGTATATATATACAATATATATGTATACCTTTGTTTATACAAAATTTTAAAACATTAAACCAAGCGCTTGCAGGGGCGCACATAGCATTTTTCGTTAGGGGTTTCCAAATCCATAAAAAGGGCACCATCGAGACATAAGAAATTAAGAGAAATACCGAGTACTACTTTTTCCCCCACTTTTTCAGAGGGGCACTTTTTTCTAAGAGAAAAAGGGCAGTTTCCGGGTACCCCGGAAACCTCCCCTATGTGCGCCCCTGGCTTGGTGAAGATTTTATTTTGGGGTGATCCATATTCCGGAGAGGTATGGCGCATTGCAAATTTAATGAAAGAATATAATGGTATTTAATACAGTTTGATTTTTAATAAACTAGATTTTCAACTAAATAGAAAAGGTTAAAGGATTTAGCTGATAATTATACATATTTTAATTAAAAAGGAACTATGATTCTGTTGAGAAAAATGAACCTTCGCCATCAGATAAATATATTAATATGTAGTAATTATAATTACTTTAATTTTGTTAAGAATACAATCGTTAAAGTATATTGAATATAAATAAAATTCTAAATATCTAAAAAAAGTATGTATTCATTTTAACGGTCATAGAACAAGTCAATCTAAACAAATTGATAATTCAAAACATCACCAACATAAATCAACATTTATTAATATTATAGACTTCAAATACCTCTAAACTATATAGTATCATTTTATTGGCCTAAGTAGATTTTAATTTTTAATTATAGCTTCATATCTGCCTGCAAAGTCGACTTTCGTAACTAAATAAAACAAACCTATATAATTATTCAGTAACGTAATAAATATAATAAAAACTTCCTCCTTGGTGGCAGTCATATATATTAAACATTTAAATAAATTAATTGCTCATTGAACGTTTCATTGTACTATTAGGTTTATTATATATTATACCTATATAGCCCGTCATCATGTGTGCTTGACCCTTATGCCCATTAAATGAGTACTCTTCAGTACTTGAAACAGGTTAGAACTAATTCATGCAGCACGTGGTGGTCCTTCCACAAAATAGATGGCAGTGAATCACATGCGGTTAGAGAGGCTGCAGCTGCTGCTGTGCGCATAAGAACCCATCTTTTCGAAACTATAAACTGGTAAGGACACCTACGCAAGGCATGAGATGCGCAGGACCCCTCATCCCCCTGTCCTCTCTATCTCTCTCTCGCTCACGTGCTGTGACTGTTTATAATGCTAAAATGTGTACTGTCGTTTGAGTACTATACTTACTACAACTACAAACTGGTGTACCTGCAGGATTTGCATGCCGAAGAGTTCTACCATTATTTGCTTTGTTAATATTGTGTTTATATACGTACAACTAACTGCCTCATTATAATATCTATATATTATTGCAGCGCTTGATTCCCGTGTGAATTATTGAAGAAATGGTATATTCATAATCATATTCATATTCGTATAGTATTCCTGTATATCTTTTTAATTTTTAACAAACAATGTATAATATACTATTACTATGACCGGCATATATCTATATATTACTTATATATGTATGGTACATGGTTATATACTATAAAAAAGATAAATCAAGTTGCGTCAAATAATTCTTATACTATAAAATATATTGCAAGATATACTTTCTATATAAATATTAAAAGAAGCACAACTATATTAGAAACTATGGAGAAACGCAAAACAATTAAAACACAGATAATTAACTATCTATAATATATATGAGTTAGTTAAAGTTGAGCAACTAAATAAACTCAGGCCTGTTATGTACTTATGAACAACATTGCTGAGTGTAGTACTCATTCTAATAAAAAGCTGAACTCATTAATCGGGGAACCAATTATGGCATAATACTTATTTATAAACACTTTTAAAATAGTTCACCTATAAGTATATGTGCCGCAGATAATTTATAAATAATCTTTCAGAATTGTGGATCCATGGTAATAAATAGAACAGAAAGGAGTTACCGAAGGATCTGTTACAGATGCTGTATGTATAGTCTTAATAGCTCATATATATTATATAAGTTCTGTTTGTACATCATTTTGAAATCTGGTCCGAAATTCGTTGATTATATACTGCACAGGCTTATTGTAATTTCACTTTTAACCCTTACTCCGTATTTACAGTACATTATATAATTAACATATTCATTATAAGAATCGAACTCAGTATACATTAATTTAATTTCCTGGCTTAATCCTATAATATAGAAGCAACCTAAACGAAGGGGTGGAGGGATGTCAAATTGATTCACTGGTGTTTGATCGTTTACTGCTTATTTCGTTTATTGATTATGTCGTTTATTGATTATGTCGTTTATTGATTATGTCGTTTATTGATTATGTCGTTTATTGATTATTTCGTTTTTTTATTATTTCGTTCATTGAAAATTTCGTTTATTGATTATTTCGTTTATTGATTATTTCGTTTATTGATTATTTCGTTTATTGATTATTTCGTTTATTGATTATTTCGTTTTTTAATTATTTTGTTTATTGATTATTTTGTCACTATGAAATGTTTGAAAAATATATCGATAAACATGATAACGAAATACATTACTCAAAATGAGCTGAAAATAGATTAAAAAATTAGTTATGAAATTAAGATACATAAAAATGTATCCTAAATTGATAGAGAATATTTAAATGCATAGCTATGCTAAATGATGTTGGGTCAATTTGACCTTCCCTCCAGCTAAATAAGCTTCCAATAACATCAGGTGCTGCGTTAAGCAAAGTAGTTTTTATAGATCGTATGTGTAATTGTCATTATTTTAATAACTTATTAATTTATTATCAATTTCGTTTAAACCTTATGTTTACAAATAACGTACCTATTAACGTGGAGTACCTATACTTAATTATATATATATGGGTATATTAAAATAAAAAATAAATAAAAAATGCATCTTATATATTATGATGTTCTACTATTATGTTTTAACTATTACCTTTTCTTCAAGTAATAAATGTGATGTAATGAAAATTCAAAATACAATTATAATTTTTATAGAATCAATTTATAATATTTAAATTACTTACAAATACTTTATTTGGAAAATGTGATAAATATATATAGGTACAATACCTATAATATAATAATTAAGACACATTTTTAGTGAGGCCCATGATTGATCTGGAAAAAGGTGAGGAGCAGTCCCTCCGCTGCCGCTCTGTGTATAAATACTACCTATATAATACTAAACAAAAACTTATACATTTCACATTAAGCGGATCCGTATTTTTTAACAGAATCAAAATTAAAAAAAAAAGTTCTGGTAGTATAAAGATGGAGTATGTTCTATTTCAATTCAAACAATGTAAGAAATATACCGATAAGGGTAGAAACTCTCACAAAAAAGCGTGCACAGTAAAAGCTTTTTTTGATAGAGGTACATGTATATAATTTTTTAAATTATGGAATAGGGCCTCGAAAACTTAAATTGTTATCAGAAATATTGGTCCAGCAGGTGCCGGACCTGCCGAACCAGCTCCAAAGCCCCTGTCAGACTGCATTTTTTATCGAAACTGTGACTGCATGAAATTGAAAAAGAAGTCTTTCTCCGCATTATTAACTTTTATTTTGGAGGAAAATTTAAAATGTTGTCCTAAGATTCTCCCTGACACAATCCGATTAAGAATAACGTTTCATTATATTCTCTGCATTCTGTATATATTCACTTTTTTCTCACCTTTCTCTCACTCATACTATAGAAATATTCAACATATTATTTGTCTATATGTATAGAGGAAGTTTATTCAACGCTGCCGGCTAATTACTGTTATGTATATAGTGACTTGTCAACCTGAAAGTGTTAAATATTAATTAATAAACAAAATAGAGCCCTTCGAATCTTCATTGGATCGTTTCGTACGTAATGTAGTATTCAGTAATCACCGCACCATGGTGAACGGAAACTGCAATGTTGTCTATTACTGATTTACTGATTTAAAAGAAAGGATTGTAAACATCTGCTCTTTTTCTATACAACTTATAGATTCCTGTATGTATATATTTGTTTCTTCGTGTATGAGTTCTTGTAAACAGATAAAAATAAATTCCGATATTATTGAAAGAAAACATTTTCTAATTTAATCAAAGTATACATTGTTCTGTTCTCTTTGTTTTCGTGTTTTTAAGAACCTGTTCATTTATTGATAACTTAACCGTTCGGTATACTAACTATTCATGATAATACATATACACTCATTATATATATATGTTCTTTTTATGTCTTTATATTTATATTTATATCTTTATCTTTATATTCTTTATTTCTTTCAGTGTTTCACAAACTGGTCTTTTTTTGCCACTATACAGTGGCCTATATCAGGTTACTTGGTGATCAATTGACTATAGAAATATATCATAAAAACAAAAACACAATATCAGAAATGTATCCTCCTTTTTTTGCATTATTTATTTGAGTCGACACTATAATATATACAAAGTCTACAAAACACTGTCTAAAAGCCCAAACAAAATTAATGTTTGAATTGCTAATGAACCTTAAGTATTGCCTATATACTACAGAAAAGTTATTAATGTGCATTGTAATGAATGAAGTATTTTGATATAAATAAGGTTTACTGTCTCCAAATGATTAGTATATACCGAATTGGGTTACACAATCTCTGTAGATAATGATTTGATCCCTAACACGCATGACACTATCCGTTTTATGAAATAGTGAATAAGATAAATAAACGAATATTATATTACGAAAGTATATAAGAAATACATAAGTAATAAATTATACAAAACATATTACGAAAGTATGATGGACAGATACTTTTTCGATTTTGAAAACAATATAGAAAGTCTGTATATATAAGTATACTACATTAATGACAAAATCTTGTAATTAATTATAAAAACAAATGAATTTTTGTCTTGTATACCAGGGCTTAAAGGGTTAAAGTCAATAAATAATTACGAATTAAATATAATTCAAAGGTATATATAGTTTGGAGGTGGTTACTCTAAATATATTGTATGATTTAGTATATTCTATATTCTATATATTATATAGGTTAGCTAAAATATATGCAGACCAGCCCCTACTTATTCCCTTCTAATTGCGAATAATTCTACAACGAATTCAGTGACCATCCTGGCTGCTGTATATTGTATATCCATGAAAAACGATGGAGAGTCGTTTGGTTGCCATGAACGCTTGGCATTTTGTATACATTTATCTCAATGCTTACAATATTTTGATTTTAGACCGGAAACGGCCACTTCAGCACCCTTCAGTATGTCTCAGTCCTAACTCCCTGTTTATTCTTTAAACGGTTAAGCGAGAATCTTGTACATACAATATTTATAATTATATAACAAACACATACATGAATTCAAAAGCATGTACAAGTATACACTAATTGTGATTAATTATAACTGTGATTATAAAACGTTTAATTCATATTATAACTAAAAACGGCTCTTTATTTTTTATAGTAATAAACAACATATAGGTTCATTGCATGACTCAAAGTTATGACTGCAACTCACAATAAATCGCCCACCACCATGTAAATTATGCTAATCTAATGCAAACATGGAGCCGAGTTAGAAGGTTATTGATCATGTCTGATTGATAATAACTGAAAAAACATGTGTACCTATATATATATAATTTGTCAAAATTCGAAGGTCACCAAAATTTTACAAAGAATTTTAATACACTTGTTATCAAACATTAAACTTTTTTATTTTAATGTTACACTTATATAGATAAGCTATACACGGTCACATACAAATTTCTAATAAACATTTGCAGCAATAAGATTCAGTTTAAAAAGTAATTTATATAGCATACATATAGTATACAGACTTAATTATTTACATGACATGAGCATTTTCATTCAAACAATGTCTAAAATTACAAATATCAAGTAAAGTTATCATATAAATTGATAAAGAATAAGAAATTTATTAATTTAATGCGACATTTTTAAAATACTGTTTCAGGAGTTCTCTTAAATGATAAAGTTATAAAAGTTTAGTTTTACTTTTGAATACAACCACAATTCAAAATTAAGTCAATTCTAAAACAACGAGAAGTATTAGACGCTAGTTAATCAAAAATCAATAAGTCTCAATTTGTATCATTTACATCAATTGTATCAATTTAAATATTTTCATTAAAAATATGTATTGTAAATACAAATTGCAAAAATCACGTTATTTGAAAGATAGCCTACTGGCAACTTATTTAATTAAAAGTCGTTAACAGTCGTTATTGCATTACTTAATGAGCTTAACATTTCGAAAGTTGATTTGTAAGGCCACAAAAAAAATGTTTTAAAATATTATAATATGATACGCATAAGCCTATATAATGCGGTAAACTTACCCGAAAAAAGGCAGCATAGTAGCACGAATAGTGTTCCTTTGATCATGCTTCTGACCATTTGATTTTTTGAAAGATCTGGCACAAAAAAATCAGGAATTAAAATTAAAAGAAATAACAACTAAGTCAGTAAATAAGTGTCTGTGTCTCTCTGTGTTCAATCAACTGATTGTGTTCAAATATATATATATATATATACATACATACATCTATTTTATGCACGCTACAATGCGCTACACTAGTCAGAAACAATAAAATAAAGCATACGGTGCTGAATGGTCAGTGGTGCGCGAGTACACAAATGTAGTACGCTCTGTGCAGTACACTCTCTCTCATTCTCCTCCTCCCCAACGCAACATGAACAACTGGTCCAATGAGGTATCTGGAAGAGTCATTGAGAATTCACACGCAAATCTTGCTACATTGTCATCACACTTTTAGCCATTACAATTCAGAGGCAGTATATAGAGGTAGACTGTTAATTGTTATATATATATATACTGGACTGGGGTGGGGCGGGATATTAGACTCACCGTCTGACATCCGAAATGACTTACATTTATTTATGGTTTGTGTAATATTCAATTAACATAATATAAGAAATAAAACAGGTGTTACGGGTAATTTTCTTACACGCCTAATAAAATAACCGACTGTGAATGATTCTTGTTAGGTACCTATAGATGTATGATTTGAGTATTATAATATTGAACAAGTCAAGCAATCTATCATCTCATAAAACAGGCCGGTTCTGTTCTCATAATTGCAACAGAATTCCCAAACATATCATGTACCAATTTGTGTAGAATGCAATTATGTCACACAAGTATTAATAACCATATTATATAAGGTCTACATTATTTATCGCAGTAATATTTCATGGGTAATAATCACAGGTGTATATTAATTTCACAATTTAATAATAATAAATATTTCCATCCGTGCGAGATTTCATACGCTTGCATTATCCGTCTAATTGTCGAAAATCTTATTAAAGTAACTTTAAATTCTTACTATTTAATTTTAAAATTGTGTATAATTATTATTTGCATTGCTTACAATCCTTCATATATTATGTATATATATTGTATTATTGAAGCCAAACCGCTATTTTTAACCACCAATATTGTTTACACTATAAAAGTCAATTATTCACAATTTATTCATAATTATTGAAAAGTATGGATGCAGCGAAAAGATTAAGATTCTGTACAGATTACTGAAATACCGGGAGACTTTCAAATGAGACCGGAAGAGCTGCAGATTTCCCAAAAAACTTTAATTCCGGGAGGTCTCCTGGTAAACCGGATATTATATGGCCGGTCTAAATATGTGTAAAATGTCAATCCAATAACAGTACATTATTGCATACCTGTTGTATCTACAATATATATACATTTATTATATGTATTAAAGTATTTGTTCGACGCATATACAGACAAAAAACCAAAAGAATATTTTGTTAAATAAAATATTATTATTAATTAATTTTATTCTGGTAAATTTTGACATTTTTTAGAAAGAGAAATAGTCTATTTGGTTAAGGCGATTGAGCTATAGTTATTAGAATAGAGTCAGGGTATCGAGTTCGAATCCCAAAAGTGCTTCACTCTGGTAAACAGCTATGGTTCTGTGTTTATGGTATGCCCCGATAGAAACTATTGGAAGATTTTACAATTTGTAAAATTCCAATTCAGGTTACCAGTTTGTTATATACTAGATATACCAATTTGAGTCGTGTCTTGTATAGGATGAAATGTTAAACAGCAAACGCGATGAAAACCTATTTTTATAAATAAAGAGCTCAGAAGGCAAAATTGCGAAAGTTGTAAAGCGTGTTTAGCAACATTCGGGGATGATTCCAGGATGTTCGGGTGGTCCAGAAGCTATGTTAGCCAGATTTACTTAATCTTTTCTATTTCCAATCAGATTGACTTTTTGTAGACTTGGGTGGGATATAAGTAACCCCGGCACTAACGTATCCCCCCCCCCCCTCGAAAATAATAAAAGCTAATTATCACGTGCTTAAAATCAAGAGTGAAGTTTCTCTTGCAGTTCTCTTGCTAAGAAGAAACAAAGTTAAGATGAAATCTATGTCAAATGGTTATTCAAAAATGGTTATTTTATAAATAATAAAATATATTATACTGTAATAGATGAGGATATACTTGATTTTCTTTTAATAGCAATATATAATGATTATATAAAAAAACAAAGAAGATGCCCATGCATGTTGTATACTGTAGATATATAAATAGTATAAAAAAATAAAGTACAATACGATTATGTTACAATATATCATCAATGACGTCATCATATCAAAAACTTTTTTGTTCTTTTGTTCATTTGAAAATTACTCATCTTGGATATTTCGAATCTAGGACGATGCATTTTAGTTATGTTCATTGAAAATATATTTCCAAATACAATTGTAGATCATAAATTTAACCATTTTTAATATCTTAACTATTTTAACCATTTAAACGTTTTAAACATTTTAACCATTTTAATAATTTAACCATTATAATAATTTAACTCCATAAATGCAATGATCTTTGTGCGCGTTCAGATTAAAATGTGACCGGTTTAATGCCGCTTATCGTCACACATCAATATTGATGCCGAATTTTAAGTCGTTTCATGACGGTGGCTCAATTAGAAATACGTTATTTTGGTAAGGGTACACTTCTGACCATTGACTACTATATTATCTTTTTAGTCTGGAGCATGTTTCACGTCGAATTTCTTATCATTAGAGTTTTCTAATCCTAATTATCTAATCTTATAATTTTATCCTAATGATGTGTTTCACGTCTAATGATAAGATTATTAGGAAAATCTAATAATCTAATGTTCTAATAATTAGG
>JAUZND010027360.1:0-23718 GCA_034780555.1 Coelogynopora nodosa
ATTATTATAATTTACAAATAACACATAATATTCTCCTAAATGTCCTTATTATGTATAATGTTAAATCAGCTTTCTATCTTTTTCTCGTTTCTTAGATACAGCCATTCAAAGTTTAAAAGTAAAAGTCATTCCGGATTCGCCCCACCCTACCTTAACTAAATTATAATTAATATAAATTAAATATAATTATAATTTAATATATTAAATAAGTTTATAAATTATTTGATATACTCATTATAGTATGTGTGTACCATCCAAATAGACATTTATATTATATGTATATTTCAAGGTGATCATTTTTTGAAAAATAAATATAACTAAAATATAGAAAAGAATACAGTTTATTTTATTGAATATTTTACATGTATAAGTAACAAATAACAAAACAAGCATATATACAAAAGTCAAACAATCCAGTCATTTTAAGTATTCAAACTGTTTTTCTTTATTAGTGATACATTCTCTGCACTGGGATTGCACACTGTGGCAGACAGTTCGCCATGTTACTAAGTACAGTGATTGCACCTCCTTCCTCCTGAATAAATTATTGCAGCTGGGCAAGTGTTATGGGTTGCCTGGAATACACTCTGTCCTTCAGGAATCCCTACAGAAAAAAATTGGCAAGTATAAGGTTGGGTGATCTTGGGGCCCACTCAATAGGACCACATTGACCAATCCATATATCAGGAAATTGTTGATTAATAGAATCATGGACAAATGTGCTCTAAAGGGCTGGTGCACCATCATGCATGAACCATTTGCCAAATTTACCTGCTAAGGGAAATACATGTTCTTGTAACAGTTAAAGTTAGTAAAAGTAAAAGTTCTGATTCTCATTTAGGAATACTGGACCCACAATTCTTTCTGAAAAAATGGCAGCCCAAACCATAATGCGTAAATCATGTTCAACAGTGAAATGTGGATTCTCAGTTGCCCATATCATGCATTTATGGTGATTGACATGTCCTGCCAAAGTAAATTTTGCCTCTGGATCATTGTCCATTAGAGAAAGTAAAGTGTCACATGTTTCCAAGTGATGATCAAAATCATTTTCTGATAGGGCTTAACACAAACATGGATGTAGGGCTTAACCTTTAAATCTTAAAGAAGTCTGCAAACAGTTGTATCATGACTGATTCTTGAAATGAGTAATACATGTCTTGTTGACTGTTCCCATTATTATTGAGCTGCTGTCTAATAATGTCTTTGTTGGGTGAGGTTTGTGATATTCTTGGTCTTCCAGGTGGGTGCTTTGGGAGAACACTGCCTGTTTGGTTGAACTGCTGGTAAATCCATACAATTGTTTTTCTATGGCATCATCACCATATTCTGCTTGTAACTTTCTTTATACTTCAGACGCATTGTCTTTAATTGAATACACTTGAACAGTTTTAATTTTCTGTATGAGTTTATCAGATATGTGCAAATATAAATTACTTTGAATTATAATCAAAACACATATACATCATTCAAATGATGCATACTTATCCATAGACTGATATTATTAAAATAATGAAGTTATATTTATTTTTCAAAAATTAACCACCCTTTCACCACCACTCTGTATAAATCAAATCATTAAATAATAGGAATTTTATACATAATAATAAACAGTAAACTGGAAGCATATTATTTTTCATAGAATCACATTATTCAGTTGTGTTTCAGCAGGCAATTTAGTATAAAAAATGTTTTATTATCTTTCAAAATCCTCTGTAAGGTTCTTATTAGACCTCACTGAGATCCTGCACCAACCCTATGTAAACCCTATGTAAGTAATTTTTGAATGATTACATAGAGTTATACTTTTTATATTACTATCTTGTAAATAACAGTTACCCCAAATCTAGTCTTAGCAATATTGGATGATGTAGATTTAACTGAGATAAAAAATAAACATTGATTTAAGAACATTGACTTTTAATTAACCTCTTTAATTCCTTTTTTCCATTATACATTTTATTGACATATATGTACTTGTTTAACATTTATATCATATAACATTACTATAATTTCCAAAATTTAAGTATTTTTAATACTTACATTAAGCACAAGTAAACATGATTTTATACCTACAAGTATAGCTTATTAAATAATAACAAAATAGGCTATATAAAACCTGATATCCATTTCACAAAACCTGTTTCCAATTATCAGGCATCATACTAGGACTAAGATAATTCACAACCAGCATTAGTCAGATATTATCATAGGTACTACCAGCATAATTTTATATAATTAGAATCAAGTTCTATCTATAACAAATTTATTAATATTATTTTAAATGAGTATAATATATAATCTGATTTTTTTAGATATAATTTAAATAAACATATGATACTTAAATATACTTAAGGATATCCTTTGAATTAGGAAAATTAGCTGGATAATTATATTATTGAACAATATTCGGACATATAAATAAAATAGATTGTTAAGTTTCATACAACACACATTCTGTACAGACTCTCAAAAATTAACATGCAGAATGTATTATATTTTGTCAATTTTCAACAAATTTGACAGCTATCAATAATATTTGTTATTAATGTACTGATATTTGAAGTTCTGTGTGTTGACATTAAACTACAACAGCAACTAGAAGAGTATGTCCATATATACTTTTTTCTCTTAGATTTTCATAATAACAATATGAATTTTTTAAATCATGTAAATGCTTTTCTCTGTTGAATGTTAATCTTATTTTGTGTTATTAATTTCAAACTGGATACATAAATTAAGGAAAAATGAAAGTTTCTTGCAACTCTGTAGACTTGTTATCAAATTTGTTGTCTAATGTTTTTATTGTTCTCATTTTGTAACAATTAGTAAAAATACCAATTTTTATATCATGCATATGTGCTTTTCTATATTAGATGTTCATAGTAATAAAATGAATTTTTAAAATCATATAAATGCTTTTCTTTTTTAAATGTTAATATTATTTTGTGCAATTTGTTTAACTTTAAAAATTAAAATAAAGGTTAATACATGTCTCAACATAGTTATAAGATAGGTACCTACTACCTAAAATACAAAAGTATTCTTTAAAATATTCTCAAAATGTATTCTAGTATGCTCACAAAAACTATTTTAAAAAAATTCAAAATTGTTTATATGCACCCTGCCAACAGCTTATTTACAGCTCTTAACTTACCTGAAAATGTTATTGTAAGTAATATAACTATTTACCATAGGCTTCAAGTTGACATAGGACTATAATTTTATTTTCAAGCATAATATTTTCTATCAAAAATAGTCATGACTGATTGAATTGGATATCACTCAGTGGTACACAATATTTATTTCTATTGAATAACTCATAAAATAATGTTATAGTTTTTTAAGGAGTATTATAAAGATAATGCTGTTGACAGTACTCAACTGTCATTAAAGCATTTAAGTAAGAGCCATTGACAAATGAATATGCCAATTATACTATACCAGGGATGCAAATAAGATTTGAAAGCCACTACCTTTCCAGTGAATGGATTTTAAACTCAACTCATCTACCAAAAAACTGACTCGCCAACCCCCCTACATTATCTAAACTTAACTTTTTTTTATAAAAAAATAAAATTTGAGTATCTATCAAAGAACTGTATTCTCTATATAATAAAGTCAAACATATTTGCTATTGGTGTTGTGTATACACAAATGAAAGATTAACTACTACATGCTATAAACCATACATATATGTAACATGTCGTTATATCTGCTCAATGCATGGCATATATGCCATCCAGTCAAGTAGTTTATAAACTACATGCCACAGGTGAGTGGGCAAGAGTTAAATAACTATGTGTTTGTATCATATTTAAATATAATTTCATGTGTGTTAAATAAACAATAAGTGATTATAAATTTTTTCCCCATTTTGTTACAATATTATTTAATTAAATAAATTGTTGTATTTATTTTTTCAAAATAACTAAGCACACTTTTTATTTTATAGTAGATAATTTAAAATTAAGTCTATAATTACAAAAAAAGTATAAATGTAATTACATTTATAGTGACTGCAATACTGTCAAATATAGTCTCCACTCCCCACTATTTCATTATAGTATGATCATGGCACTGTCAGTAGCTCTCACTAATGCCTTATTAATAATTTGGTTGCACTACTGATAGCCACGGTGGGTTTAAAAAAATTGCGCTCGAAATAAATGACCAAACACATTCTGTTTGCAGTTCCATATTAATTGAGCTTCCCTGATTATTTTCCAACTAAAAATAATAAAAATTAACGGTGGCTTTTTTATTTATTGATAAAAAACGGTATTTTATACTACTTATATGGAAAATAATATTTTTTCGACATTTCAAAAAAATGACCAAACAATCTGTTTGCAGTTTCATGTTAAGTGAGCTTCCCTGATTATTTTACAACTGAAAAATAAAAAAATGAACGGCGGCTTTTTTATTTATTGATAAAAACACAGTATTTTATACTACTTATATGGAAAATAATATTTTTTCGACATTTTTTCGACATTTCAGTTCACCATTCAGGTTATCATTTAGTATATTAAACAAATTGGCTGCTGCGGCGGTTGCGATTCTATATTTTGTAACTCAACTATTGGAAAAAGAATCCATCTTTAGAAGGGACAATATTATGTATACTGTATTTTAATTTATGCAATATATTTTACAGACAATAAAAAATATTACTATTTAAAAAATAAAAAGCCTATCGGGAAAAAAATGTATATAAATTACGTAAAAATATCCAAAATGTCACAAATTAATAAATTATAAATAATGTTTGATCGAATTGTCAATTTTTCTTCCCATGACATGATATCATGGCTTTGTTACAAGACATTTTGATATATTTATAGCAGTATTAATGACAGTTTTTCATGTACGCCACATCGCATTGAATATATAATAATTTCAATAGACACCAATTCGAACAACGTCTGACGACCATTTTAATTATCAATATTAAAAGATTTATTAATATTTATAAGAGATACTATTATCCAAAAACACGATAGCAGTGCTTTGGTTATTATAATATTAAAGAGCTATAAAACATGAAAATTAACTAGTGTAAAAGCTCGTATAAAGCTACGTGAATTATACATTGTATTTTTAATTGACCAAATAAATTGCTTTCTCTAAAAATGTTACAGTTGAGTAAGTTAATTTATCTTCGACTTTTGGAATCCTCCAGCAAAGATAAAGAGGTATAATGCAAAAATCAATTTCTTTTTTGGGAAAAACAAGGGAATAATATAGCAAATCATAATTAATGGTTAAAAGTGGCTATTATAATTATTAGATGTGTAATTCTAATTTAATTACAAATGTAATACATTAAAAGAGATTTATAACAGTTCTAGGAAATTACAATTTACTGATTGGCAACGTTATACAAATTTCCACTATACAATACGAATATCATAAAATGTACTAAATAATTTATTCAATTGGCTCTATAATTCACTGTGCAAAACATATTTTACTGGTAAATTATTTAAACAGGGTTATAGTAATAGCGCTAAAACTTTCCATAGCTAGTTCTATTTTTACCTCTGCAATGACCTCACCAATCTGTCAACGCCATATTATATATTTATCTTACTAACCTGTACAACCAGTGCGTGAGAGATATCTAGGTTCATGACTCACCCCCTCCTCTCCCTGGCTTTAATACTGTTCACTCACCCACCAGTCAACGACGGTGACACATACCTACATCATAGACCACAAAAACGGAAAACCGATTTTAATGCCAAATAAGCGAAGCTTTGGCAATTCATTTTTTTCTTAGTTTTAACTTACTCTAATCTCTCCCCTTTCGTTCCCTGGTTAAAACAAGACAAAAACGGTCATGTCAACAGCAGCTTTTCGATATTTGCTTAATGACAGTATTTACACGCAGTTTTCGATAAATGTAAACATAGTAATGGGAAATACAAAAGGGATGCTAGTAAAAAAATCTAAAGTTAATATTATACTAAACTTTAGCCAGAGAAAACTAAGTGTAACCTTACTGTAAGTTACGCCAAAACGTTACACCATAAACCCCTGGATTATAAAAAATAATTTTTTTAATTGTAGTATAAAGCGAAGGTGATTTGGATTTTTAGTTGACAGATAAAACTGTAAAAAGTGTGACACAATGGTTGAATCCTTCCATTATGTTATCAGACTTTATATTCCGTTAAGCAATGGGGAAGAAGGCTCTCGCCAATAGAAGGGGAGGAGTGTGGTGGGGGAAGATGGCGAGAAAAATCAATAACGTAGCTAGCATATCGTATCGACCATTTTTCTCTCCTTGACTGAGAGAGTGCGTTTTCGTGGTTTGGGCGAAGCAACGCCGGGAATGGAGAAGAAGAAGGAGGGGGGGTGCTGTCGCCGTACTGCGTCATTCTATCTGTGTTGTTCCATTCCGTTCTATTAAATTGTCGGTGTGTCTGCTTAGTTTGCCTGTAATAACAGAATCACACGTATGCGGC
Source organism: Coelogynopora nodosa (assembly GCA_034780555.1). NCBI lineage: Eukaryota > Metazoa > Platyhelminthes > Proseriata > Coelogynoporidae > Coelogynopora > Coelogynopora nodosa. The sequence goes on from JAUZND010027360.1 coordinate 6,474, forward strand.
CGTGTACGAATATTACACTAGCAGCTGAGCGCGCCTCCAGTCTGCCTTGTAGAAACGGAACGAGCTGTGAGCATCCATCTCTACTGATTATAAGTTAGCAGCAGTAGGCAGTAGCAACTTCAAGTGGTGCTCATTTGATACGTATAATCGGAATCAACGTCCACTTTGTGTCAGGCTTAACTCCGGTCATGCTACTACTATCGTCTCGCCGTACCAGCAAAATCTGTACCAAATCTTAATACCTTTGAAATGATTGTACGCCAAAGATTCACTTTTATAATGCTTACCAATTTATTATAATATTTTTATTGATGAAGAAAGTAGCCACCTTCGAGTAAAACAAAGTCTTCTTCCAACCGTGTTTGTTTTAAGTTTCATCGTTTAAGTTTTCGATCACTGTTGTTACCAGTCCGGTCTTCAGATGGCCTCTTTCGCAAAAGCATGTGTCGATCTCTCAAATAACCTCAGGAATTTTCGATTCAACAAAACCCCCTCGTCCCTACCACCACCGCCGGGCTCTGTGACCAGTACCAGCCCGCCGGCCGGCGGCAGCAATACATTCCCTAACACAAATCACACCTCCGGCCTCAATCAAAGTGAAGTGCATTCCAACTCGACGAGTCACAGCCGGAGCACGTCTCCGCCCTCCTGCCAGATGGCTGACTCTGCCCAGGCCTCCCCTACCACCAGTCGTGGGGCCACAGTGGCCGCCATAAAACAGCGTCTCTTCAATCAGGGTCTAAAGATTGACCTGTCGCCGAAGAAGAAAAAGAAAACCCGCTACAAGGATTATATGCGCAACCATTTCGGTGATGAGACCGTTATAGTTGACTACCTCTGGCTCAAGGACCGGTTTCTTCGCAACTTTTTTCTCTACTTTTCTCCGGCGGAACTTTTTCAGTTGGCAGAAGTATGTAAAAGGTGGAAATCAGTTCTTTGCGGGGTCAAGTTCTACAATCGACTTCAGTTTGTATTTAACTTTAAAGGTTTAGCAGAAACAGACAGTTTAGTTCAGTGCACATCTCGGTGTAATGCCTTAACAGCTCGAGGCATTGATACCGTTATATTGACCAATATGGCCGATAGACACACAAACGATTTAATTGCTACAATAGCCCCTAGTGAGCAACAGATTCATACCCTCAAGCTTCGCTGCACCAGTCTGACAGATCGCAGTATCGAACGCATCACCGAAACCATGGCAAATGTAAGCGAACTCGCCATCCACTGCTGCAACGACCTCACCGAAGTCTGTCTGTGGTCCTGCCTAGTTCCCAACATCACGGTGCTCAGTATCTCCGACTGCATCAACATCAGCGACGAGAGCATCGGGGCAATATCTCAGCTGCTGCCACACCTCCGAGAGTTCAATATCCAGGCGTATCACGTGACCGATACAGCGATGACATACTTCTCAACCAAACAGCGAGTCACACTGGACACCCTTCGCATCACCCAGTGTATGGACATCACGAACCAGGGAGTTGTCAATCTGGCACATGCCCTGTCGGGCCTTCGTGTACTCAGTCTGTCCGGCTGCAGTAAACTGGCCGACGACGGGGTCGATGTCGTCTGTGAGAAAATGAAACAACTCCAATTTCTCGACCTCTCGTGGTGCCCTAAGATTACCGATAGTGGACTTGAGTGTGTCGCGTGTGATCTTACTCTGCTGGAATACCTTTGTTTAGATAGGTAAGTAGTACAATGCACATTTTACATGCTATAATGATGTCTAATCTATACTATAATCAGTATTCCTCTACATCCTTGCAAGGTTTTTATTTTTGCAAGATAAGTAGTCTTTATGTTTTAGTTATAAGCAAATGTCACGAAGTTTCATAATAACTAAGCCTTCATTGCATTAGATTACTAAACTATTGTAAACAAAGAAATAATCAGTCTAACAAAATCTTACATAAATGCTGATTACAGTGAGTATTAATGACAATTAATCAAGTTGATAGAAATAAGTTGGATATCATCTGGAAGTATCATAATTACTAAATTAAAATCTGTCTAGCATCTATATAAAAAAATAACATTAAGTATATGTATACATATATTCAATATATTCAATATATATATGTATATATTATATTGTATTGAATGTATACATATTCAATATAAAGTTATTCTTTTTAAAATAAGACGTATACAATATTTTAAAAACAAAAGTGAATTATTAAGTTTATTTAATAAAAAAATTAAAAGAGTTGTCTGATAAATAGTATTTTATAGGCTTTTATACAGGACGACAATGGTATAGTAAAATATAACGATTTTTGAAAAACATTTATGCTACCAAAAAAACATTATAGACATAGTAATATAATACAGAAAATATTACTTTTATAGAAGGAAAAAAGATTTGATGTTTTAAAAAATTTAAATATTTAATAAGAAAATTAAGTTAAAAAGATTTATAGTATACATATTTACATAAACTATTAATCTAAGTTATGATTTGTCTCATCATGAAGTTTATACGAATAGAAAAATCTACTGAAACAAGACAATGACTAAACAATACAATTTAACAGTGATATTTTGTCTATGACTTTGTGTAGACAAATAGCAATCCATATAGGCAAAAACACCACAAAATTAATATGATACAGATTTCAGGTTATTATTGGAGTGTGCAATGAATGAAATGCAGTGTACTGAAATGAATGAATGAAAGTAATGTATATGTATATATATATATATGAAATGAAACTGAAACGGAACTACACAAGAATAGAAATCCGTTTAAGAAAAACAAAATATCGATCCAAACCTCTTTTACTATATAAAACTGAATAACTACAACAGTACCGTCGATGAATAACGTTTGTTACCTATCGAGACAGTTAGTCACCCCATACCGTTTTACATTCAAATTTAGAATGTAGATGTCAGTAAATGTTTTGGAAACAGAGGTCTTGATGTTTGGTGAGGAGTGCAGACCTAAATTGACAATATAATTATATCTTTACTCACAAAATCGCCAAATAACAACGATTAGTTACTAATAAGTTACATTCTTTCCTTATAAGTCCCTACGACATAGAATTCTGACTATGTTGTTGTATTTTGCTGTTAATATATACTGACTATGTTGTTGTATTTTGCTGGTAATATATACTATATATTATAATTAATCATAATACAAACTTTGGATTATCATGATTATATATTTTTATTTTTTAACTTTATAAAATTCTATGTCGTAGGGACTTATGAATCACCCTGTACTATTTCATTATAACTACATATTAGCTATATCGTAGGCACAAATCCATTGCAATGTAGAAAAGAAAACAACAACAAAAATTATAAGCTTACAAACAAATTTAAAATAAAATGAAATCGATAAATCGATAAATCGTCATGTAAACTCAAAGCGTACATTGCATTGCTCCTTACAGTAACATGTTATATGTAAGTGGATCAAGTTGTACAAGACAGGCAGGTCAATATAAAAATTAGGGCGTATAGAAAAATAATATTCGTATGAAACTAATAATTAACAAATTATACTTCAATACTGAAATTATATACCGACATTTAACATATATATATGTATAGAGAGAGAGACTCTGAACAACACTCTGAACTTGTAATTAATTAATATTATCTTGGGTATTAGGAAAAAGCGTCCTTTTAGACGTATACAGACAATGCTTCATATTTGGATCATGCAGATATAGTGTATATTCCGTTTCTGGGTTGTTAAATTTACACAAATGTCCAGTGTTTAATCAATGCATTGTAAACAATGCAAATCGTTGATTGTTAGTAGTATTTTGTTGTTTATACACAACAGGAATGGCGGATTGATCCTGAAAAAACGTTTCATTAACTTAACTAGGAAAATCGATTATGAAAATATTAAATGGTAAAGCTATTTAATATAAAACCTAAGAAAAATAAAATTTATAAAAAATTTGCTGTATTTTATTTAATGAGGGAAATATCTATAATTAATTTGTATATAATAAACTATTAATACTTGACTCAAATGAGTTAAAATAAGCCTGTTTTAGACCATTAGTATGATGTCATTATTGATCATAAACAGGCTAAAAACTATTTGTTTGTTTCACCTTATTTTACTCACAGTCTAATACATTATAATTAGCACATCTTTGTCAGTAAACTGATCGTTACACTACGAAATAATTTGGTACCTGACATTTGCCTATCTTTTTACGGTCCTAATTTTGTTAGCTCCTGATTAGAAAAACGAATGATATATTTGTAGTAGTCCTTTATTTGTAGATTGAACGATGTAATGTATGACCTGGATTTTTTTACTCAGTTGCTGAAATACTTTTATCTAACTAAAAAATATATATAAATATAATTTTGAATATTTTTTACATGCCAGGGAAAATTGTGTTATAATGGTACTATTTTATACCCCCTTGGGGTTTTCTTACTTGCCGATGATATTAAAGGCTAAACTTGCAACATTAATATAAAAAATAAGTTTATCGTCATTTAACTTGAGTAATAAAATATATTTTTTAAATAACTGAAAATTTAAAATAATACTCATAGCATGTATACTACTTATAGCTTATATATATAAGTAGTTAAATAATAAATATATACCCAACTATTATAGATTTCGTGATCTGGAAACAGATGCAACAGGAATCAAGACAGTTCGTTGCATCGAGTAAAAGTTATAGCATATCACATGGGTCAATATAGCATGCGCATGATTATTTTCCAATATAGTTTTCCTAAACTAGAGTTTATGACGTAATCAGGTCACAAAAACCACACCAATTGATTAATTTTTTGAAAATAAAAATAGCTCGACAAGTCTTTAGAAGGCATCTGCATACCAAATTTCAGCTTAATCGGATGATAAGAAGCTTGGTTTTCCATGGGGGGTGGGAGTACAATATCCCTCCGACAAGGAGCAAACCCTACAAAATATGTCCATGGACGAAGGGTAAAACTGAATTATTTTTATATTTTCAATTACAGCCAAATTGCACAGATCAAACGAGATCAAAAACATATGTCGCTCAATAAATAAATAATTTGTAAATAAAAAAATAATAGTACATTTACTTTAATTCTTTTTATTTTACAAATTATGTGTACCGTTCGTTATTTTTAATAAATCCAACATTTCTGCTAAACATTATAAGAATTTTTTTTTAATGTTTAACCATTGTCGTTGTATAAAGATAAGATATCGATCATAAAATTTTAAAACAAATTTTCAACAAATACTGGCGGTTTACATTATCAAAAATTTTTCTTACGTAAACCATTATATAGCCTAGCCTATCTACAAAGAATTGGCATGTGTAGTAAAAGGTTCAATTTGCGTCATTTTTCTACTAATGTGATCGATATAGCCTTGAATATACTGTAGACAGATACAAGAAATATAAAAGGACATCAAGTATAAATGAACAAGTGAGAGCAGCATAATATGCAGCATCCACAAAGGAACTAATTGAAGGAACTATATAAACGACTAATGGAACAACACGCAATCCAACTAAATACAGTATTAAAAAGACTTAAAAGCTTTCACATTTAATAAGTATAATAGATATATATATATATTAAACAGTTGCGCATAATAACCATTTCTATCACAACATTAATCATGTTGAACGACATTAATTGTCAGAACTGTGAATTCTGTTAGTTTATAAGAGGAAGCAAGTCTTGTAAACCGAATCAATATATGTACATACATATACATGAACAAATACAATTTAACTATAATTAGCGTATTTTCAAATGACAAGCAATCTAACAATTCCAAAACCCCGGATCAGAATAAATATACCCCGCAGTTATCTGTTTGCATACTAGAGAAGTAACCGTGCTGAGGAGGGATAAATTAGAAACAAACGAAATTATATTCTGTATATCTTTGCATCACATAGCAGAAAAATAATTAATATTTTTCACGGCCTGCTGTTCTATTTTATATCAGAGATAATATAATTGAATTAAAGAAAGCAATAATCTCTAATCAACTGTTTTATTTGGAAACAGTTTAAACATTATGTTATCAATAATGTTACCAACGTTAGACTGTCAAAATTTTTAAAGTGCTACTCGGTTGTATTAAAACATTAAACATTAAACAATAGAAATATAGATTTATCCTGATCTAGTATTTTGTCATGGTAATTAGGTACTAATACTAATACAGATTAAGATGAACAAGAAAATAGACCAGATTTGGGTCTATTGTATTGCGTCACGCCTATATAATGATAGGAAATCACATCAGCATAAATATATGTAATAATATAACCTAAACTCATCCATTTTATATTAATTATTATATTAATACATCCGAATTCGTAAAAAAGTACTGCAGATAAAACTTTGTTTAAAATACACGAGATGTTTATACGATTTTTAATCCTCATCTTTTTATATCGATATTTTTTACAAAACTATATTATATAGCATGCAATTTATACCAATTTCTTACTTACATTTTTTAGTCATCAGAAAAGGAATAGAGTAAACCTGCTCAGTAATTTTTAAGGGGGTGCCTTCCAATTTGAATCTCCCCTCCCCTCTCTTTTCCTCCACTCCTACTTTGTTCTCTATTTTTTCCTCTTCGTCCCCCTTCTTTTCCTTCCCCCTCTTCTTTTTTTCTTTTCCTCCCTCTCCCCCTTTTTCCCATTTGTCCTACTTTTCCTTTTCTTCCCTAATGGGTTCGTTTGGTATGATATAATCATTTGCGGTTTGTGAAAAATACATTTCGATCACACAACCTCTAATAGTGTAACAAGATGGCGGTAAACAGCGGCACAAATTAAAAAACGCAAATTAAAACAAGTTATTTAGGAAAGTAACGAAAACATATACTAATTTGTAATATATCATTAGATTAATTTAAATATTTGGTTCATTTAACCCTTCGTACATGGAGAGGGTGGGGGGGTACACCATCATTTTTTCAAATAAATTAAGTTTTTGATTGAAATATGTAATGTACATATGCATGTTTTACGCAGCCGCTAAAATACTTTTATCTAACTAAAAAATATAAAAAATATTATTTAGAATATTTTAACATACCAGAGAAAATTGTGTTATTATTGAACTGTTTTATAACCCATCCACCCCCTGGGGTTTTCATACTTGCCGTTGATATTAGGAGCTAACACTTACAAAATTAATAGAAAAAATAAGTTTATCGTAAAAATTTATACATTTGACTTGAATAATTAAAGTAGTTATTAAAATAACCAGTAATTTAAATAATACTGAAATAGGATTTACACTACCTATAGCTTATTCAAATAAGTAGTATAATAATAAAAATATACAATACTATTATAGATCTCGTGTTCTGGAATTAGATGCAAAAAGAATCGAGTCAATTGGTTGCATTAATCAAAAGTTATAGCATATACTCGTATGGGTCAATATATAGCATATAATATGGTTATTTTTGGAAATAAACTGAAAAAATATAACTGGAGTTTATGACAAAATCAGGTCATAAAATTACCCTAATAAAATTAAAATAGCTTGACAAGTCTTTAGAAGCTATCTGTATATCAAATTGCAGATTAACCCGATGATAAGAAGTTTGTTTTTCCAGAGAGGAGGGTAAAATACCCCCCACCCCCCCTCCACGTAGCAAACCATATAAAATATGTCCACGGACGAATAGTTAAAATTAAACTTACAGGGTTAATCTTATACAACACTAATATGTATATCTATAAATCCGTTTTGTCAATTTTCAAAGTGTGCAAAAAATATAAATATTAATTAAATCTTGTGTCTGCATTGGTAGCTGTAAAGCAAAAACTTAATCAATGAATATATTAAAATTTAAACCTATCGATTATAATACACATGCTTGCCAACTAATCTGCTTCAGTTAATTTCAACATCACTATGAAGTATAAAAATTAAAGCAATATGTATTAGTACATATTATAAATATTACAGAATTTATGTTCTCATCAATCTTCGTGCTAAATAGGCAATACATAAACATTAATTGTATTAGACCCTTAAACTAATTTTATAAATTATAAAACAAACAATTACTCCAAAGTTTGTTATAATATGATGAAAAGTGTATATTATAATCAATTACTTGTTTTAATATAAAGTGATATTAATTTATCACAGAAAGGAACTAATTTCCAACCGAAACATAATTTCAAATATATCTATTAATATATTGATATATATCTTTTAATATCTGATATACTATAAAAACATTAATTATGCTTACAAACTTCTGGTATTTTTGTATATATATATATATTGTCAAATGTCCAAAAGTACTTTTATATATTTTATTTTTAAAAATGAACGAAAATTATAATTTTCTCACAACAATTTGCGTGAAATTTTTAATAAACATTTATCACAAAATGTAATGTTGTTTAATTTTTAATAAGTCCAAAAAATCAATAACACTGTTTGCAACATTTTCGGATATACTTTACTACTTTAAGATAATTTACTGAAAATTCAGCCACATTTTTATCAAAAATATTCTGAGATTTATTTATTGATTTAAACATTTAAACTCTTTTCATGATCGCGACAGTTGATTCAATTTAATATAAAATAATACATACAAATTGTATTTTGTGCGATCCGCAAATATAAAAACCAAATAACTTTTTTTTAAATAAAACAACTGGCTGTCTAAATGAAAAGTTTCACTTAAAGGCTAAATAAACTATTGTTGACGTTAGAATGTCAAAACCATACATATTATAAAGATAATTAAATTGTCTTCTGTTTAATTTTCGAAACATCAAACAAATTGAACAACAAAATATATCTATCTACTCTTTGTAGAATCGTTCACATCCGACTTAATTACATGATATAATTCAGTATGCACAGTTATACAGATTATATCGGCAGTTATAATTGTAGCTTTGCTCCATAATTATATATTTATAACTTCCTTCCTTTTGTTAGCGAAACCATAGCAACATCGGTGATTATTCTATAATGTTTCAGCCAAACGATTGTATTTCTATTTCCATACATGAGATGCTATTTTTACATTTGAAAATATAATATAACCTTTTTTCTTAAATTAGCATTTTTCAATCGTTTTTAAAAAATGCAAAATATTGCGAATTTAATAAATTTGCAATAACAATTATCTTAAAATGTAAATTATTTATCTAAATTTAAAATATCTAACTAAAAGTATAAAGATTTATCGTTATTGATATAATTTCAAACAATTGCCGTTGATGATAGCGACGTTCTACTAATATATAGTTTTAGGTTGAAAATGAAACAATAATAATTTTTATATTGAAGTAAAATAAGGAAGAAAAAACTAATAAATAAATAACACAAAAATCATAAAACAACGCATATTAAATAGCTAAAATTGTTGCACAAATAATTTACATTTAGAAACACTATCTAATTAATAATTGAAAATATTCTATTTCCTTTTTATAATGAATCAATGATATCATTTTATCATGTCTGATTAGGACAACTATTGTAGAACACTTCATTGCAACATTTCGTTTAATAGAAAATCTAGTTCAAAACATTCAAAGTTACATTGTTAGTTTGACCAATAGAGCAGCTAAGATTATTTTTCAACTACCTACTTCCTACAATAGCCAATAGCTATTAACACGACATCGAGGAGTAGACAAATGCAGATATATTTTATCCACATATTATATCATTAACTAAACTGAAGGCAATTATTTTTTCTTAAATGTGGATTAAATTACGCACGTAATTGTTTCAGTTGAAAAAATAAAACACGTTTATAATATTGCGGCTGTTTTGTCGTAAATACGATGCAATAGAAAGTGAAAAGAAACATTATATAGATTTTATCAATAGAGCGTAATAGAAAACCATATTAGAAAATGTCACATTAAAAAGTCAATACACTAATCAATAAAAAAATATTGGTTACTTTTTCTAAAATTATTATAAATCCATTAAATAAATTCCAAACAATTGCCAAAATTGTTCCGAGAATTTGTTCAGACCATAACGAGGGTGTTGTGACTCCAACAATGTGTCAGAGGAGGGGAGCACCTCGACTTAAAAATGTAACATGGTAAAATTAGGAATAAATTAATAACAAGTGAATACGCATAAAAGTACAATTTTTCCAGAATTGTTGGAAAATGAATGATTTAACCATTTTTTCATTTTGAAATCAAGCTTTTTCCTACATACAGACGTCATTGGGAATACAGAATTCTTTTAAATAAGAAACGATACTTTTGTTTTACGACCGGGTCTACCACTTTCATGATTTATTTTCTGAAGACATCTATTCATTATTAACTACTTATTTAATTGAATTTTCTTCTCACCCACCACATAGGAACAGCACAAGATAATTCATTGTAGTTATTTATGCGATAATAATAGAAAAAATAATCTAAACAATCAATGATTATTGCGAAGTATATCAAAAAGTAAATCTGCAATAGTTAGAAACTATTTCATTTGTATTTAACTTTTTAATAGACAATAACCTATACAAACAACCTATCAAAATAATCTAATTTCTCTTTCTTTCAGTTCGTCACAATAATTTGATAAAAGTTGTATATTGTAATACGGGAAAAATTAGTAGAAGCAAAGAAATTAATAGATATATTTCTACATTTAAAAAATTTTTGTAACCAATGGAAATCAGTATATATAGTAGGTTATTAAGTTAATTTAATTAATAATATATATATAAGTTAATTTAAGTTATAGATTTAAGTTAAGCAGAAGTAAATTTAAAAAAATATATATATTAAAAAATATATAATAATAATAATTAAAATTTCAAATCATGGCATAGATTTTCTTTCGGGTTCGGCTACGTTTGGGCCTTCCTATATATATATATTATGGGTTATTAAATAAAAATAGTCTAATGTTTGTAATGTTTTCAGTTTAAGTTTTATAACGCATTCGTACTTTTTTTCAAATAAAATAAGTTTATGATTGAACGATGTAATGTAGTACCCTGCTTTTTTTACTCATAATGGCTAAAATACTTTTATATAACTAAAAAATATAATTTCGAATATTTTAACATACCAGAAAAAATGGTGTTATTATTGAACTATTTTATATCCTCGCCCCTGGGTTTTCATACATGCGGATGATATTAGAAGCTAAAACTTTAACATTAATAGAAAAAATAAGTTTATCGTAAAATGTATACATATAGCTTGAATAATTTAATTATTATTTAAAATAACCAGTAATTTAAAATAATACTCCAAATAACATTTATACTACTTACAGCTTATTTATATAAGTAGTATAATTATAAAATGTACCAAACAATTATAGATCTTGTGATCTGGAATAAGATGCAAAAAGAATCAAGTCAAGTGGTTGCATTTATCAAAAGTTATAGAATATATGGGTCAATATATAGCATATATGGTTATTTTCCTATAATTTTCCTAACTGAAGTTTATCACGTATCAGGTCATAAAAATAATACTAAATGATTAATGTTTTTGAAAATATAAATAACTCGACAAGTCTTTAGTAGGTATCTGTATACCAAATCTCAGCTTAATCGGATGATAAGAAGTATGTTTTTCCAGGGGGGAGAGGGGGTAAACCCCCCCAACCACTCATAGCAAACCCTACAAAATATGTCCACGTACGAAGTGATAATCAAATTATGTTAAAAATTTGCGCACAATACCCTTTACGTAATATATTCTATTATAACACATTATTATAGTTTCCTAAATTTACTTCTTACAGGTGTCCCGGTGTTACAGATACAGGAGTGAGCTATCTCTCGACAATGCCTAGTTTGGTAACTCTTTACCTTCGCTGGTGTCCAGGAGTTACCGATGCTGGGCTCATACACATCCTCAGCATGACAAATCTACGTAACCTTAGCCTTGCAGGTAACAGAGCGATGACGACTGATACCGTAACCGATTAGCCATAACACATTGGTAGATAGATGAAATCTAATTCGTAATAAACAATTTGTAAACATTCCATAAAAAGACATAACTAGGCCTACTCTTAAATAGGATTTTATGATAAGTATATTTAATTATAGTCAAAGCATAATAGTTTCTAGCACCTAGTACACATATTATATTTGCGCTAATTAACGTGTTAAAACGCACATTATCTCTATTTGAGAAATTTATTTAATTCAAAATGTTTACAAAATTAAACTGTAGACTACTTCTATTTGTAATAAAATAGGTATCATTATATGTGATAATTATGGAGTCGATCGCAAAAATTACAAAAAATTAACAATTAGATAATTTTAATCAAAATTACACACTTAATGTAACGTTATCGTACACAAATAATGTATTTATAATCTACAAGTACATTTCAAATGTATAGAAATAATTGAAGGAATATTCGAATATTTGTGAAATAAAATCTAGTGAATGATTTTAATAAAATTGGTGAGCAACTATAGAAGTCTTAATTTTGTCAAAAATAATTAAGTTTTACATTTACAAATCATCACGATAAAGATTGTCAATCAACGGTTAACATATATCTAGAAAATTGCATTTATTTGCTAATTTCAGTCAATCGATATTATTGTCAGTAGGGAATGTAATTTTATATTTGTATCCAGAAATACGAAACTTATTTATTCAACTATAAAGTGCCCTACATTCCACCTAATCTAACCAGTTAATTAAGCGGCCATGCAAACCAACGCGTAATCCAAGTCACATATTTTCTCTTCTAACGTTAATATACTATAGCCTTGCAAAAATATCGATCAATCTTATTAAACAACATGCAAGAAACAGGAACCCAATTATCGACTATTAATATATTGAAGCAAACGTCAGACTGATATTTCATGTGAATAATAATGAAAAAATCACAAACATTCTGATATCAAATAATTAAAAATAACAAAGCAATACAATTATTTAAATGAATTGTCGAAAATAACGATATTTGAACTCTTATTTACAAACTTAGTTTAAATCTGATACTAAAACAAAATTCTATTTTTTAGACAAAGATGTAACACATTTTTCTTGGGCTATTCTTAGTGTTGATTTCCATTGAATTTAAACTCTATTTATTGTTCAAATACATTCACAAACTGCTAATGTATTAATTAATAAACCAAAAACTACAAAAATAAACCGTGCAATTAAAAATAACTGACAATTTTCATAAAAATTCTTTTATGTATATATATATATATATAGAAAGTTCATGAACTGTCTTATAAGCTATTGACATTTTTATCAGACAATTAAAAGCTATTGAACATTGTAGTTGATTTTTAGACATACCACCTATAAATAATTTAAAGCAAACATAAGCGTAACACAAGTTTCTTTAGCATAACAAGCATTATGATACGGCACCCCAAATTAATAAAATACAGTAAAAACGTAAAATTAACTAACATATTTACTCTTTAATAAAAAATAAATTATCAAAATCGTCCGGTAAATATTGTCCAAACAATAAAATATACATTAAATATATCACAAAGAGCTAGTCAATCAGAACAAAGTAGACAGAGTCAGAAGTTGACAGCAGACTCCATTATCGATTTCAGGCTGCAAGCGCATCTCCGAGGACGGTCTATGTGCCCTGGTCCGTCATGGTCGATTCCTTCAACTCGAAGTCACCAACTGTAGGGCCGCGAGTCCCCAAGTCAAGGCCTACCTACAACAGAACATGCCAGAATGCTCATTACTCGACTGACGAGACACCTTTCTATTTTCCTCACTTCTCTACCTCTTACAACAGATAATTACACTACACACAGTCCATGAGGATTGGTGTTAAATGGCATTTAAGCTCCCATAGCTGCTAATTTACTGTAAACATAACATCCGACTTGAGTATTTATTAAATTAGAGTCTAATTAACTGCATTCGAAGAATTCATTCCGTGAAAGATGCGTTTGACAACTTCCCTTTTTCAATTGTTAAACATATTATGTAAATTGACTTGAACTTTAAATGAATACCATTAAAATATTTTATATCGGTGGCTATACTTTTGTGTATATTTAGTGATTGATGTAATTAGTAGCGATTCATAGCTACCCTAAATTTGGGTTAATAATTAAAATTGGTATGTGTGTACAACACTTACTACCTGTGAACTAAACATTTCAAAGTATCAATGTATGTTCCAAGTACTGCATTTGTCTACAATCTAATCGGTGTCTGTTTTCTTGGTGTGCAGTGGACTACACTTGTAATGTCTGTGTTCACACTAGAAATTCCCCATTCCAATATGTTGCCTACGTTTTCGTAAAGCTAAAAACTGATTTACCAACGACCAAGTACAAAGATTTACAACGATCACGGTTACCAAGTAAATTAACCAGATATCCATGTAGAATTTCAGTAATATCAAATTTTATTATATATATTATATATATATACTATATATATATAAACATGTCAATAAACTATATTCTGTATACGGAAAGTAAAAATGTAATAATTACATATAATTAATGAAACCGGATATTATCATAAATTTAGTTTTAAAGGTTATTTTTCAACCTTGGTAGCCCTGAATATTATTGTACTTCCTTCGAAAATAACTGTTTATTTGATCAACCTACATATTTACAAAGCATGCAGTGTAAACAGTTGAACTTTTGTTTAAAAAACACGAAAACATATTTTGTCAGTACTGTGCTTAATTTTTTGCGTATATATTATACCATACATATTTTTCTTGCTTTAAACGAATTTAAGTCTGCGTTTTTGTACCTCTTTGTTGTGAGCAGATTTTGTGTATAGCGCTTCTGTATTTAATGTAATAAAAATACAATGAAATATTGCCAGTTATATATTAATTACAGTGTTTTGAATTTTAATACTGAATAAGACATAAAAATAATATACATTTGAAGACAATAGTCCCGCACTTTTAGCATAGTGGAAACTAAATGACTTTTCCAGGACCTAAAACGTATTAAAACTAGAACATACGAAAGGAAATATAATCAAAACTTACACATTTTATTCACACAAAATATTATACACTATCTATGAATGAAAGTTTATATAGTTTTACATAAGACTATTTACTTTACTTTTACCTTCAATTTTTTTTAAATATTTTAAAGATTCAGTTAAGACTTTTCTTGAAATTTTTCATTTTTAATCATTGCAAAATCCTAAAGCATGATTTCTCTCATATTTCCAGGACGACAGGAATTTTGACAAGAGCCTTGTTATATAGTCACAATTCAATTAATCAAATTCAACAAATATAAATGAGAAAAAATATAACTGAAAATATAACTGAAAAGGAATAGAAGTATCTTTTTGGATGTAATTACTTTAATAAATGATTATATTGATGTTAAATCCATTTTCTAGCTTTAAATTACGTAAGTAGATGCAGGCTAGTCGCATAATTAATAGAATAAATCATTCCACTAACAAATTATACTGCATCTACTAAGTTTAGAAATATAGTTACTTTAAATGTGAAAATGTCTAACCAACAAAATGAAAACGTTGTCGAATAAAAGTGTCCAATTTATCGGCAAATAAAACCACCAGATAATCACACGAACCGTGTATTAACTAGTTGTATAAGAAAACTTTACATTACAGATTACTTAAAATGTTCATTGAACATAACTAACTGTGTCAAAACAATGTTTATCATTAATTCTTATTATTGTTTGTTTTTGTTCAGCAACTATTGTTAAATTGACCCTACAAGGTAATCGCGTCTTCAGGCTTAATGCACTGAAGTATTTTGTTATTATTATTATATAGTTTTCTGTTGTTGACGAGGGAACGAAACTGGTATTGACAAAACTGATCAACCAACTCAGAAACTCGACACTCAATATAGGAAGTTGAACAACCCAGTGGATATAAGTTGATTCAATAGGTATGCAAAATTAACTTCCAATACAAAGATGATTCATGAAATAATAAACATGAAAATTTGACATATGCACTTATTAATGAAAGGATCAAATATATATGTCAAGTTTGTAAAGAAATATAAGGAAGTAAAAACTACATATCCTAACAACGAAAACAAAATCTACCAATATTTTCTATGAAAATATTTATACTATTAATTTTTATGAGTCTAGTAGCATCAGAGATGCAAATGTAATAAGTGTAACATGGTAAAAGAAATATAAAAAATGACTTAGTTATATTTACTTGAGCAAATGTTACAAACTTGACAAATCATTTATCAAATTTCAGTTGATGTTTCCGATTCAGCTTTGTTTATATTACAAAATAAGATAACTTTATTTTGATATGTTTACATGTTGTTGACGAGGGAACGAAACTGGTATTGACAAAACTGATCAACCAACTCAGAAACTCGACACTCAATATGGGAAGTTGAACGACCCAGTGAATATAAGCTGATTCAATAGGTGTGCAAAATTAACTTCCGTCAGCAATGTCTTCCATTTAGTAATATTTAAATATATGGAAAAAAGGTAACGAGTGAAGAATATGGATTTTGAAACACAAAATGAGTAAAATAACATAATAATTAAAATTATTCAAAATATTATAAATCAATAACTGACATACCATGTAATCAATAAATGTATGTTTTTATAAACAAGTAAAGGTACGTTATTAGTTTTTCTTAAAAAAAAGGAAATGGTGCATTATTCAGTTTAAAGTAAGTTAAAGTAGTCGTAATATAATAATATACTTTGTAGTACAATAATATTATGTTTACAAGTTGAATGTTGTTGACGAGGGAACGAAGCTGGAATTGACAAAACTGATCAACCAACACAGAAACTCGACATTCAATATAGGAAGTTGAACGACCCAGTGAATATAAGCTGATCCATTAGGTGTGCAAATTTAACTTCCAGCACAATGGTAATTCAGGAAGCAATAAACAATATATAACTTCAGATGAAATACATAATGAATAAAGTATGTTGGTTGCATAATCAATACATCAAATGTTTATAGCTATATATATTATTCAAATTATGCTTCCTGTTTTTCAAACTATATAGCAATGTGAAGTTAAGCGATGTTATCGGGAACAGTATGGTTACCTAGCGTTCCCTGGTTTAGTAATATAAAAATATGTCAATACCATCAGATAACTATCACAAAATCTTTTTGAAAATACGCCACGACAATAGGCCTGTTATTAAAGCATTAAAATATCCGAGTAAAATAAATGTTAAAATAATATTTATGCCACGCTTATATTATAAATGCGTGAGCAAAATTTTTTGCTCACTGTTTCTAGTGAGCAAAAAGAAATC
>JAUZND010027371.1:0-23706 GCA_034780555.1 Coelogynopora nodosa
ATTTGCCAGGTATACCTTGCAGACCTCGAGGTAAACGAGGTAAACCTTGCAGACCTCGAGGTAAACGAGATAAACCTTGCAGACGTCTAGGTCTGCAAGGTATACCTCGTTTAAATTGTAAATCTTAGAGATTTACCAGGTAAACCTCATCACTGAACCCTCTGGTCCGCCATAATGAGTCAAGCTTGGTCAAGTTGTCAAAACTGGTACAGACAAGGCCAATAATACCCCTTGGCACTCACTTGTACACGATTTTAAAACACAGCCCTCCTCTGAAACAGCTACGTAACTGTTATAAAGAGTAATGGTTTTTATTTAAACATGATTGAAATTAGGAAATAATTAATTTAAGCACCCAAATAAGTTTGTCAATATAAAGTTTATGCCTGTAAAATATGCCAGCAAAGAAAACTCAATAGAATTAAATATATTAACTTTTCTAACATGTCCTTAAAAGGTCTTTAAAAACATAATATACATTTTAATAATAAAATAGTTTATTTAATGAAACCACAGATATTACAAAAATCACCTAAATACAATCTCATGTTAATTTAAGTTAATTAAAAATATACATTGATGGCATTTTTTAACAGAATTCAGCATTTTTATTGGTTATTTAACAATATCGATTAAATAATGTAAAATATTAAGCATATTGAGACCGTATCACTGATAATGGTTTGCGGCATGATTACTATTTCATAACAAAAGTTATCAATGGAAAAGCGTAAATTGAAAAGTATAGTGCGACAAACCACAAATACAATACACAGATAGTGTGAGGGTCTAAATTATATGTTTTAAAACATTTTCAATTAATTTATAGTTAATTAACAATACGGAAAAGACTGGTAAAACCTTACCAAAACTATACCAAAAAATTAGTAACATACAACAACGATTAATAAATATCATAATAAATATTCAAATGTCCATTTGAAATTACACTTTCAAGATGTTTGCCTAAATGTTATGCTGTAGCTGCCATCAACAATTACAGTGAAGTATATGTAAGTAATGCAAGGTATAAATAAATAATAAATGCACAATGGCACAGCAAAATACAGTCAATCAATTGTCACTAAGCAAAATGGTTCTCCTTTTCGTCTTCAATCGCCATCATTTGCTGAGGGTCCTGTAATGTAGGAAAGGGGGGTCAAATTGAGTTACTTTTAGTATATTTAGCAGATATTAAATATTCATCTTAGTACATTAATGTGTACTTTTTTATAGCGATTCTAAATATCTGATTTGTTTTCTAATTAGATGCTTAGTTAGCTGTCTATTATTAGTAAGCGACAAATATGTGCTAATTATTGTGCATTGGATAGAGGGTACAATAAAGTGAAAAATTGTGTTTTATTCCATTTTTAATCACTAATGCCACCATAATAATTATTGTACTTCAATAACAATCCAAGTCGTAAATACATAAACCATATGTGGATCAATTTGTCTCTCCCTTGGTGCTTCAGGGTTAAAATAATAAAACGTAATTAAATGCTGAATAACACGTGATAATTAATAGTAGTATAACATAAGACCCAACCAAGTCTTACCTCGTACATGAGTACCTGATTACCATCCTCTTCCTCCATGCCACCTTCTTCTGCGGTGTCGATTAGATCTGAAATGGAACAGAATTAAATTGAGTAAAATTCGTGTCTTGGGTGTTTATCGCGATCATAGCGATACACCTAAAGGTTGTATGACCGAGAAAGTGGACCCTAATATGAGGCAAAAATAATATTTAAACTTCTTTCAGAACCGAATATAATTATGATAGAGACTTCTAAAGAAGATATGATGCGTATGTATAGTTAACGACCATTCAAGATATACCAATTTGTAAATTAACGATACCAGTCAATGTTATTGGGAACAATTTGATATAAGTGTGAATTGTTGACTTTGATGGACGAAGTCAAATCGACATTACTGAGGACAAAATACGATAGCCGTGAATGGCGATAATAATCTAAATGACACAAACATACAATTATTGATTATAAATGTTATGTACCATATTATATTCAAATTAACAAATAAATACTAAGTTCGGATGTTATGCGAACCTGTTATTGTACAACACAAAAAACACCTCAACTAGTAGTAGGGTAATGATGTGTTCTAGTCCACTCACCCTCCTGGTTGACAATAGCAAACTGCGGCTGGCCATCATCCCCCTGGATCATTACCAAGGTCTGTCCCTCCTCCAGCGTAAGTCCCTCCGGCAGTATGAACTGCTGCATTCCCTCCTCCCCCTCCTCTCCCATCTGCACCATCACCCCCCCACCGGCACTCCCCTCCTCCACCCCGTATATCGCTCTTTCCTCCGCCTCCGCCTCCCGTATCCTTCGCTCTGTCTCCCTGCGTGCGCCTAACAACTCCGGATCAGGAGTCCTCGTTACCATGTCAACGCCACACTCCTCGACCAGATGTTGGGCCAGCAG
The DNA here is from genome assembly GCA_034780555.1 of Coelogynopora nodosa. Taxonomy (NCBI): domain Eukaryota; kingdom Metazoa; phylum Platyhelminthes; order Proseriata; family Coelogynoporidae; genus Coelogynopora; species Coelogynopora nodosa. The sequence continues at coordinate 2,457 of JAUZND010027371.1, forward strand.
GTTCCCCTCTAGGTCGGAGATAAGGCACTCGGAGCAGTGGAAGGAGTGTCCCCCGACACTCTCCTCCCCCTTCTCATCGGCCTCCCAGGTGGTTGCGAGGGGGCGGCGGCCGGGAGGGAGGGGTTGGAGGTGGTGGTGCAGGGTGGTGGAGCCCTGACGGTGCTCCTGTTGACCGTGTCGGGTGAATGCGGGGGCGCAGCAGGTGGCAAAGCGGCACAAGGAGCAGGGCAGGTATTGTCTGCGATGAGTAGGGAAAACACCGAAGGCTGGTTGTTAGCACGATACTTGTTTATTTAAAGCAATAACTGTAACCATGGATATTTACAATAGACAGGAGCATTTTTTGAGAAAGCTCAACTTACAGTTGTTAGAGTTTAATGAAGTTGTGTCGAAGGCTACGCACAACACTACATCATTATTATTAAACTTTGCATATTATTATGTGCGGTTGAATACTTATTATTTCTAATGAAGTTTTATAATATTATATAATAATTGTTTTTTTACTACTAAGTCACATGAAATGAAACCTTTGTTCAATGAAACCCCTTGTATTTCGAATATGTTAAAATAATAATACATTGTTAAAGTAGACCGTTTTAATGATTTATTTTAATGTTTAACAATTCATAAAATCAGATACGTTTAATTGACTCAAGGTTTGAAAGTTTTCAATCAAAATTAAAGAACTCTATATTGTTTAACCGTTATATATAACCTTCTTGTTATTGAAACAAGTTCTTTGGTAGCGATCGAGAAAAAACGAAATTAAGAAGGGAGCCAGCAACACCTACTTGTGGTCACCAGAGCTGAGCGAAGTGCCACACTCAATGCACAGCAGCTGGTCTACCTCCTCGGGCACCACAATCGAACTAAGGTCCATCACACGGGCCGCACCCTGGGCATTCATCCTCTTGACCAGGCCCCCGCCCACGTCCATCCATTGGCTGCCAGCCTCCCCCTCCTCGTCCATCTCGTCCACGTCCACCAGGAACTCCTCCATCTTCACCTGCTGCTGAGCGGCCTGGGCGGCTGACATGGCCGTGTTGTTCGCCGAGGAGATCGTACTCCCCTTGTGGTCCAGCTTGCGATGCAGGGCGTAATCAGACTGTGGGGGAGGAATAGACTCAGTAGATTGGCCTTAAGCAGGCTTATTTGAAAGCTCAGTCATGCGGAAGGTAAACGTTACTCATTAGCATCTAACCTAGGTAGTTCAACATTTTTAATCAATTGGGCATGTTATCATAATGTCATCAATAGCTGACGCTTAATTTTTTAACAATTGATTTAGAGGAAAGGATGTGCAAAAAAAGATATACAATTATAATGCATTAGCTAGATAAGCAAATCAGTTTCTAGTCTATATATCTGATACTGAATTTAATTAGCAGAAACACGAAGATATTATATACAAAATATTTATAAAAAGGGCTATTTTGAGTCATCTACCGTCGTAAGGTTCTCCCGTGTCTTCTATGAAATACATGGAATTAAAAGCGCATTAAGAAGTAAGTGGGCAGATAGTGAGACTTTCAGAGCGCTAGCCATAGTAGTAGCAAGAATATGGTTGAATTAATAACAAAATCAAAGATAGAATCAGTTATTTCCCATGATCTTTTATGTAAATTTTTTCAAAAGTATTTTATTAATGGAGGGATGATGCTGGAAATTGGGAGAAGTGGTATGGAAAAAAAGGGTGGAAGCGCGTTTGTGGCGAATAGGAGGAAAAGGGAGAGTGTAGAATTTACCATCTTAAAATGTGTTCATATTGTTTTCGATAAAACAACCATAACGTTCATTACAAGACAAAACTAACATGCAATATAAATAATCTAGATATAAAACCAAATATATAAATCATATAGATATAGGATAAACAATGAAAACTTAAAACCAAGTTAGATAATTAATATGATTACGAAGCCAAAGTAGTTTAGCGTAACAATAATATTACTAATAGCCAAGTTAATAAGGTTTGTTAGAATTATATTACAGAGAAATAATAGTATGTATCCTACAACTTTAAAAGTATATTTTAACCCTTAAATGAACACAGAATTGAAGTTTATTATATGGAATATGAAATTTACCGCAGAACTATTGAACAATTAGAAATCTATAGTATTACTGTACCACCCCTTGAAATTAAACAAAATAATGTCATCATTTTACTGGTACACTAAATACTTACACAATAAAACAATGTTCAATAACACAGAATTCTACTTTCTAATGAAAATGATGAAACTTAATTATTATTTAAAAAAATAATTCGTTATGAAACATTCAAAAGAAATAGATAAAGTAAAAATTTAAAAAAATATATATATATATTAGAAATGAACTAACGTTCGTGAAGTTTTGAAAGCATGAACTAAAACCAAATTTTCAGCAATTTATAAAATCAATGAAACCAATGACTCATCCAGCAACCAGCCAATCACCATCGAGCGAGCAGACACACCCACCTTGTTGGTGAAGTTGAGCTTGCAGGCGGGGCACTTGCGGCACTGGGCGGTGAGCAGGTGCATCTTGAGGTGCTGCAGATAGACCTGGATCTGACCGACGCCGTAGCCGGCGCCAGCCCCCCCGGTGGGAGCCGTGGCCCCCTGCGGCTGAATGTGGGCGTCCGAGATGGTGAACACGCGCAGACAGTAGGTGCACAGCAGCTGGTTCGAGCCACCGTGGGTCTGACCGGGTGTGTGAGGTGTGTAGAGGATGTAGTCAGAAACTAGCTGTGCGACTGTGAAGAGTAGTGTCCACTGAGTCAGTTTTCTTTTCATAATTTAAATAGCTATATGTAATACGATAAAAGAGAATGGCAAACATTTGAACTTTAGTAAGTCACTATCCAAACGTAGTATAGATTTAAGCATCTAGGGTTAGAAAAACAAGTTTCGATAGAGCCATCCTATTTGTCTTTGCAAAATTTATTTACAATTCCAATTTAACATTGTTTTGTAAACATAATTCAATGTGGCACTTAGACATAGATATTTCATAATTAAAAAATTAAAATTCTTACTGGTATTTAAAAGACGACAGCATAATTTCAAATTTCTTTGTCTTTTACCAAATAATCCATTTTAATAACAACTAATAGTTAATCTTTAATGGATTTCATAACTACAAGTATAAGACTTTGAATTAAAGTCTGTAAACACACGAAATGCACCTATGAAATTTGGTAAAGAAAGGCTAAAGCAAGTACACTACCTTTATGAAAAGCAATAATGAAGCGGCGCTATTAATACTGTAAGAAACTGCGAGGCTAAAATGATATGCGAGGCAAAAAAAGTATGTCTGTATTACCAACAAAAACTCCGATAACATGTTTCAAAAGTGACAAGACGTAAGAAGAAGAAGGGGTGTCTCTCACCTTCTTGAAGTGGTCGAGGATGTCCTCATAGAGGCTGGACCGGAAGCCGCACTGCCGGCAGACGTAAGGCATCTCCCGCTGTCGATGAGTGGCCTGGAGGTGGTGGGCCAGCGCAAAGTCATTGGCCAGCTCCTTGCCACAGATCCGACACTCGGTGGGGCCGCTGATCCTTGGCACCGCTTCCGGCTTCGACTGGGCCGCCAGCCGGGTGGAAGTGGAGCCCTGTTCAGGTAGGAGAGAGATGTGGCGGTAGCAGCACTTGTTTCAAGCAAAACGTAAAAATCAATATTATTGATTAAAAAAATTTACCGATAAAAGATTCTAATTAGATTCTTTAGATAATTACACATTGTTTAATACAAACTGACACATAATATAAACTTGTAAAGAATATACTACAATATATTTTTTATGATACTGAGAAATCCTTGTTTGAAACATGTATTGTTCAGCGTTAAATATGTGTAATCAGTGTAACCATTGAATTGGCCTAAAACTGTGAACAAATCTGTTGGACAATGTTTTTTCAACTAAAGGTTGTGTCATAATGACAGTGAAAGATACGACAGTCGAGATCGCAGTGTGATAGCCACCTCTAATAAAAGCATACTAGCATATTAGTTAAGAACAATAAACTGTTTTATATCTGACTATAGAGGAATACTACTTTATTCTATAATATCTTATTTTTCGACAGCTAGAGACGAGTGTAAATCCATTAATAACTTACACTACAGACAAATAAAACATTAGATTTGTACGACTCGTGCGAAAGGGGAATCGTGTCTTCACTAACGTAGGGAAGTGGATCGATTAGTTTAATTAACCAATAAGACATTTGCATTTTCTTTAATGTATTATCTTCGGACATTGATGAGAATATTCATACTTATTCAGTAATATAATACAATATTATATCAATATTGTTACATATTCTCTTGCTATGTATTTGTTATATTATCCGAAGATGTCTATGTTTAGGAATTATACCTTGGAAATAAATATATAAAATTAGTTAATTAATTATAATTTTCAACATGATAAATGAACTATTTTTAATATATACAAATGAACTATTTTTAATATATGCAAATGAGCTATTTTTAATATATGCAAATGAGCTATTTTTAATATATGCAAATGAGCTATTTTAAATATTTACTTATTTTACCGACTTTTCCAAACATTGAAGCAACACTGGCAATAAACATGATAACTACAGATGACTTGGCACGATATTAATCATGTAAACGTATGTTCAATAGCCATAATTGAAACAGATAGTGAAGGATAGTGAACAAGAGAGCCCTGCCTGCTGTTGCGCCTCTGCAGCCGCAGCAGCGTGTTGCTGTTGCATCAGAAGTTGTGAGGCAGTCTGCGGTGGTGCCGGAATATGCTGCTGCTGTTGATGCTCCTGCTGCTGTTCGGGCCCGGTATGGGGGCTGTCCGGCACTGCCTGGTGCACCTAGGGGGGTATTCGAAATAAACAGCCAATCAACAGGTAATAAATGAGTTATGTTCACATGGTTGAGACGTCCTTACTCGAGAATTTTGAATCCCGACTACATTTTTCAATACAAAGTGTATAACCAAGGTAAAGTAAGCGAAAAAATAAATTATATAAATAACACATACATAGAGTAAAAGACTAAAATAAAATGTGGCGTTATCCTGAAAATGTAATACAATTATTGATACGAAATATATTCTGCGGAAGTAGCGCGAAATTTCGGAGTTCTTTTGTGTACATAAAACCCGTAGATGATGCATTTTCTTTATTTTCAGTAAAGTGTCTGAAATGTCGATTTTATCCCAAAATCTAATAAGAATTCGGCAAATCTCGACTTTTTCCTAAAATCCCAATTTGGTGACACATAGTTTTCAGTATTTTTGAGGTGTGACACAAAACAATCGAATTTACTATACGAAAAATGTGCAGAATATAATGCCTTATTTATTGATTACAAAGGAACGGCTACACGTGATCCATGTTATTATATTGACATATATAATTGATATACCCGCACACTCCTAGTCTGGCACTACATCTTAAGAATTTCAACGACATCATCAATTTAACCAAAATGTAATCCCGAATTTGTTGATGCGGTTTTCGAGAACGCCCCTAAAATTTCCGAGCGAGACGGACTGCCAGAGAAGTCACCAACCTGGTCGACATGCGTCCGGAGCTCGGAAGGCGATGGGAACACCCGGAAGCACTGCTTGCACTGGTTGAGCTCGGCGAAGTTAAGGCTGGCCTGCGCCTTGGCGTCCGTGTGGCCCAACAGGTGGTACATGAGCTTCACGTTGGAGAAGAGAATACTGCTGCACTCGACGCACTTGTAGCGGTACTCGGCCCTCTCCTCCTTGTAGTCCTGGCCGCCCTCCTGCCGCCCGTAGTAGTACTCCTCCAGCGGGATCAGGTCAACTGGACACAATTAGGTGGGACATGCACGGTGGCGGAATGACTAAGAGCGGCACTCGTCTAGTGGAATCAGAGGTCATCGGTATGAGAGGACAATCAGGATGATATAACGAATTTGGGACATGGAAATCGAATGAGTAGATGAGGGTTTCTGAGCCTTTATGCGGTTAAATTATTTTGTATTCTGTATGATTTTTCTAAAGTACTTCTGTTTTCATTCGGTCTAGTTTTGAAGCTTTCAATTAATGAATTGAATTCAATAACCGTTTTGCATTGATTGACTTGATTAATAAGCATTTTAATTGATCTTTACATTTTTATAGATTGTACCTTTGAACGTAACAAGGCATTCATTTAATCCAGGTCTATTTAATTATAACTCTGGCGAAAACAAAATCGGCCTTTCGACTGTAGAAATATACAAGGTTTAAAAAAAACCTTTTTCGTTTATATTGCTGAGCGAATCCAATTATAATGTTAAATGTTTGGTAGTATAATATGATATATTGTTAGTACCAATTGTACAAACACATTAAGTATTAATGACTAAAGTAGACCCCTCCAAGATACTGTCGAATATGGGGCATGTATTCAAATGATGAAAAAATCACCCTTCCAATGGCATTCTAAATATGGGGGTGCGGAATCAATTACACTGCTTTAGTGCACTGAATAATGGAAACAGAATCAGATTGACTAGAGTAGTACTTTACCATCGAAATGAGGTCATCGAGGAGAAACAATTAAACAAAAAAACTCTATTGCTACCTTGTATCAGACTTCGACAACTTTGAACAGAATAAAACGTCAACAATAAATATCCAAAACAAACAAGAATTGAAAGTATAACGAAAGTGACACCAACCTTCGTCGATTATATTCCCTTCCCTCAGATCTAAGCACACCTCTCCATCTGAATACGTTATACGAATGATGTTAACATGGCATATGAGACCACTTGTCAGGAAGACATATCAATTAGTCTTCATAAAAATATATGGTTATTATATTATATCACAACTATAAATAAATAAACAATTTAATTATGAAATTAGCGCCAACTTAATACCAATTGAACAGGTTTTGGTACCAAACATGACATTATTTAATCAAATAAAAAAGTATATATTGGAAGATAAAACATACAACAATAAACAACACCGTTAAATAAAACATAAATTAATACAATACTTGTTGAAAGTAATCTAAAGTTTTTTCTATTTTATATTGTAATTTTATTAAATTATAAGATTAAGTCCTGAAATCGATTTGAAAAGAAAATATATCAGCTCTATGACGCGTCATATTAAAGAGAATTATTTTTCTGAAAAAATCTACACATGTAGCAATTGAAAATTTTACGGAAAAGCAATAATTTGACAATTAATACTGATCATACAATGTAATAACGATAATACTGTGGTTTATTTGACGGTGAAATTAAAGATAACAAGAGTGTTGAGAATACTTAGATATACAGCTACAGCTACCCAGAAATCTCATGGAGCAGAAGTTATGAATAATTCCCAAGGACTCACTTTCTTTGCCTTCCTTGACAGCACGTTTGACCATGAGACCCGCGTCTGTTGACAAAATTTCGAAGCCGTCTGAAATGTTGAATCCATTAGAGTGGCTAATTACAATCGGTTACAGGGAAAAAAGGAGCAGAGTGGATATGGAATCAAAACAATAAAAATAGTCAACAACAGACGGAACCATCAAAACAAAGTGAACAATTATTATCTCAACCTACAATCCTTTTCGTCCAATAGGTCAGAGAAATCTGGAGAAATATTACAATTTAAACCATGTAAGTGAAGTACACACGTCCTACATACTTCAATAAATACAAATAATAACAGATGACATGGTGAGAAAACATTACATTGCGAAATACATCATGGTTGTGGCGGCATTTTGGCAGTGTCCAAATATGAAAACTATTCCCAAAATATAATGAAAGTTTGGACATGATACAAAAAACAAATTATTACTCTGATAAAATCCCCTCAAAATATAAAAAACAGATAAAAAATTATGTCTTTGAGAAAATAAAATAGTATTTAGGTCCTGCAAAATGTATAAATTAATAACATAACATGTTATTAATTTCTACAACATTTTGTTACCATATAACATTGTAACCATAGAAACGTCGATAGATGTAAACACTGCTCACACAGCACATCATCACTCAATTTCTACAGATTTTAACCATAGAAACATCGGTGGATGTAAACACTGCTCACACAGCACATCATCAATTAATTTCTACAGAATGTAACCATAGAAACGTCGATAGATGTAAACACTGCTCACACAGCACATCATCAATTAATTTCTACAGATTTTAACCATAGAAACATCGGTGAATGTAAACACTGCTCACACAACACATCATCACTCAATTTCTACAGATTGTAACCATAGAAACATCGGTGGATGTAAACACTGCTCACACAGCACATCATCAATCAATTTCTACAGATTGTAACCATAGAAACATCAATAGATGTAAACACTGCTCACACAACACATCATCAATCAATTTTTACAGATTGTAACCATAGAAACATCAATAGATGTAAACACTGCTCACACAGCACATCATCAATCAATTTATACAGATTGTAACCATAGAAACATCAATAGATGTAAACACTGCTCACACAGCACATTATCAATCAATTTCTACAGATTTTAAAACCATAGAAACATCGGTAGATGTAAACACTGCTAACACAGAATATTATCGCAGATGCAGCTGATGAGAACCATCATGACACCACATCAATGCCCACAAAAAACCAGTGTCTGTCACCTTGTGCGGCAGTGATCTGCGCTGAAGGGATGTCCGGCTCCGGTGCGTCATCATCAATGTCGGCGATGTTCCGAAAGGACAGCGTGGGCGGCAGGAAGGTGCGCAGAGGACGCACCGACCCGTTCAACTTGGCCCGCTCCCCCTCCACGAAGCACTCGGACAGATAGACGGCCGGCCAGTCCGCCCGGATTGGACGTTCCGAGTCGAGGAATTCGTCCGGTACCGGGTTGTGTCGCTTCATCACCGCCACTTCACCCTCTGAGGTGAGTATGGGAGTAGCGGCGAGTTTACGTTAACCTCATCATATACTCATGCACATTATACAAACTGTTGCAGTACAAGTTCTTTCGTTCTTTTACATGAAATTATGAGTTTCAAATAGAATAGTGGCAATATAACCTAAAGACCCAAATAAAAAATAATACTAGGATGCTTAGAATAAATTATAGAACCCAACGTTTTAATGTTTTAAGCAAATTATTAGAAATCAAGATGAAAAGAAACCTTCACTGTGGTACAATATAGAATTGGGAATTTGAACAAACTTAGTATAACTAGTTTGTAAACTATTTTCTAAGCTATTTTCGGAAACAATGTATACCCTTGTTAGGAATAATATTACACAATGTTTTAGTTCATTGAAAACGAAAGGCAACCAAGGAATGGTTGCGCAGAGGACGATGGGGAATGGGGACATCTTTACATCGTCATTGTAAATACACCAGAAAGGGTGGTCATTTTTAGAAAAATAAATATTTTTGATTTTAATAAATTCAGTCTATGGATATGTATGCATTATTTGATACGTGTATTGATTATAATTCAAACTAATTTATATTTGCACATGGCTGATAAACTTGTACATGAGATTAAAGCTGTTCGATTGTATTCAATTAAAAACAATTGTACGAAAGACAAACAATTGCCTGCAAAAGTCAAACAATACAATACTTGAGATGACAGGATTTTTTGACTTTGGCATATATGCTTGTTCTGTTATTTGTTACACATCGAATTGTATTCACAATATGCAGTAGGATGAAAAGAAGGTTCAGAACAACACCTACCGAGGGGTACGGGGTAGCGCCAGTTGTTCAACTGCAGCATGTTGTAGACCGAGATGGCCCCGGCGTGCTGGAGGGCATTGAGCGCCTCCCCCGTGAGCAAACCCGACTCTCCGATCATCACCGACTCGTCGGCAACACTTACGTTCCCCGTGCGGGCCAAACGACCCACCGCCTCGAGGAAATTGCGGTATTCCCTGGTTGGGGGACAAGCAATCGAGTAGTTGATCAGATCATATCAATAATTAACTTCGGAAGCAGTAAGTAAGGGGGGAGGGAGGGAGGGAAGGAAAGGTGTCAAATTGACCCAGCGGTGATTGATGGAGGCTACTCGGATTTGCTCTTTCCATTCCAATATACTGGAGAATTTGATAACGTAATATACGTAATGACTCAAAATAAGTTAAAAATAACTTTTCATTATTAAAAAGAAATTTTGATTGATTACTTTCTGCTGAATGATTTTTTGTCGTTAACGGATAACTAATATGACGTAACTAATTATTATTTAAAATGGAAAAACATTTTTTTATTATCTAACACGTAATAATAGGCTGCGCATCTTTGCCGATATAAAATAGCATATTGTTAGAGAAATGACCTATTTATAATCGTGTAAAAATTAAATCATAATGTATTAAATTAACAGAGAATATTTAGCTTCATAGGTTAAATGCTGATGGATCAATTTGACTTAGGCTAAATATAGAAGTTATATTTTATAAACCCAAAAATATATTTTTAAACGGTTCAACTGTCTTGTGTTAGATAAAAATAGATACTAAATTCACATTCACATTAGGACAGATAATAATCCCTGCCTGTGTCTTTACACGATCGCAACCAAAACTGACAATGATAAGATGAACGTTAAATATCAATATTGTATTTATTGTCATAGCATAATTGCTTTGTGATGTAAAGACAAGAGTGCAAAAGAAAAACCATAATAAAATTATAGTTTTATTAAAATTAACATAAAAGATCAGAACTTCTTTTACCAAGTAGGCATAATATGGGTGTGAAAAATTACAAAAAATGTAAAAAATATTTTAAAAAGATAATGTATTACGTACGACCCTTGACTATGTCACATTGTTTTTGTGCCGATTTTTATGACAAATTTAAAGATGATAACATTCTTAGTTTACGGGATATTTTCATTATATTATAATTTACTTAGGTACAATTGTCTCAAATAAGTTTACAGAAGATCCCTGTTCGTGATATTCATTACATTTAATTATATAACAAGTAAATAATTCTAGTCTATACAGTCAAATTAAAATCGATAACAATTCTAGAAATACTAACATTTTTATAAATACAAAGATCATTATCAATATTGCATAACATGCTGAGAAAGAGATATCACTTTCAAATTGATTTGTTGTCTTGAAAAACACTCGGCCTATGGTTTGATTTGAACACTAAGTATTTGTAGTAACCTTTTAACCTAACCTCCTATATGAATTTTATAATAACCAATTATCTGTACAAAATAATAATAAAAAATTAATTACAGTAAGTTAATATTTTTTGTATTATTGATGTTTATGAATCTTCTTAATAGCAGGACAAATAATGTAATATACTAAATAAAATGTATAAAATTAACAAAAAACTGACTGTAAACGTGTCTGATATGTCTTAAGTTGAACATCAGAGAGAGGTTCATCATCACAGAGCATTGAGATGGTTCGGAAGTACCGCCTCTTGGAGAGGTGCTCTGGCTTGTGATAGGACACCATTTGGTAGGCCTGAAATAGGAGCAGGTTGAATATACAAGAACCATGTAGTACAATTGACAGAGGTAATATGAGAACAAAGATAATTTTGTGTAATTTTCTGGCCACCAATGTGTTTTCAGAAAGTATGGTAAATAATAAACAACATGCATTAAATACTGTACATGATTAAAAATTATTTTAGCATAAATGAGACACTTTTACATGCACCATTAAAGTTGTCATACCTAAAAAAATTGATTAGACATGTTATTTCAGATAATGAAATAAATTGGTAATTATCATTAAGTTTTTATATTTATAACATTAAATCAAAGTGTTCAAGACAGTTGTCTATTTTTACTAGCTTTTGTCCTTTGTTTTCTTTTTAAATATATATATATATATTGATTTGATAAAAAATATGAAATTACAAATTCATATTTAGAATACCTATGAAGCATTTTAATTGCATTTATAAAGTCTCATTCTCCTACTAAATCGAACATAGATCAATTGGCTAAAATGATATTGTCAAAAAATTAAGGTCGTTTGTGAAAAGTACATGAGGTAAATTTTTATAGTATATAATTAGATAATTCTACAAATCATAAAAAGTGACTATTTTAAATATACTTTTATTGATTACATTGTTGAAATCAGATTACCAGTTGAAAAAAAAAATAGTAGATACTTGTGTCAACAAATTTATCTTTGAGGGTATTATAATTAACAAAATATATAAAATATTATGTTACAAAAACAATTCAAACAACTATAGGAATATTTTTATGAATCCTTCAAATGTGTTATGGGACCTCCACAATATATCAACAAGTTCAAATTAGAAGAACACCTTTCAGTATGTTGTTTAAATGAACTGATGAAATGCTTGGTATGTTATTATTATTAAAAAAATAGGAAACAAATTCCTTGCTTCCAATATAAATATATAGAACTTATACAACACATGTAATTCTAAACAAATAATTACATTATTACACATGCATATTGGTATGTATGTCATTTTCATTATCAATGACAATGTAGATAAAGGCATATCAATTCAGTATGAGTTAATGAAGAACATGCTTAAAGATTTTCCTGAAGTCATGTTTGTTAACAGTACATACAAGTTGAACAGACAGAGGATGGCTTTGATAGTTATCTAGAGGACAACATAATGTTTGCAGCAAGTTGGGGTATTTCAGTCTTTCTGGCTTGACTCAGATGAAACGAATTACACAATCAAAGTTGTCAATACAAATATTTAAAGTAAATCATTGTTGTCGGCTCAATACCTTAAATGTGTATTATTTGGGATTTTAAATTAAAAGCTCACATGTGACATTTTTTGTCAAATGCGCTTTTTCAACAATCAAAGTGAGAATTTTACACTCTTTCACCCTGTGTAAGTTTCATGTCTGTCAGATAAAATAGTAAGAAGTTATAGCTCATAGGTCAATACCTCACATGTGTTGATTGTCATCTGTATTACTCACAACCAAAGTTTAATTTAATTATATTAATATATACTCTATTGTTATACATTTGGAATATTAAAATTTTATATGTATAATCATTGATGTATGTTTCTCCTGTGCATAAATCCAAATGACATATATCTATTTTTCCTGCAGTTGAAACTACAGATGTCACAGTTTCTCCCATCATGTCCTTTATTTGAGCATTTGAATTCGAATGGAGTGCATATTAGTTAAGTTACTTAAAACTTCTAATTTCCATCAGACAGCAAAGCAACAATGGTATTAGTCATAAGGGCAAAGATTATTCATATTTCATTTGCAAGGGTATTATTCATTTTCTAGCTTACCTTTATGATCTAGTTCTGCTTAAAATATTCAAATGAAAGATTTGAGAAATATTTGAGTTTTTATATCTTATATAATAATGTATTCTTTGAACAAATAAACTTGTATTAACTTAATTTTCTATCATATTTAAACTATCATAATTGAAGTGATGTCATCTTGTCCTAAAATCATTCAATATCATAAAACACTGTGAGCCTATAAAGAACTTTACATTTATAACCTTTATCACAGATCAGACCTTGCATTAGCAAAACATTAATTGCCAAAATATTCCTTCTATTAGGTCTTTCTCTATTATTTTATTATCTGTAAAATGTTTAAAGCATTAAACATTTCAAAGTGGAAACATTATTCAACATAGAAACTATTTAATAATATATATTAAAATATATTAAGCATGGGATAACATTGTAAAATAATAATGCCTAACAATATTGAAACTTATACAAGAAGAGGCTAAAAATATGGAGCAAATTAGTCAAAATATGGTCATTTATTTTTGAATAAATATTATAACTATTTAGAGGAAAATTTAATTTAAAAGGTTATAATTATTGAAGCAGAAGTTATTCATTAATTGTAGAAAAGCATTAAAATGTCAATAGCTAGTTATCTACCAATAAAAATATGTAATTTTATCTTAATGTCAATATTACTTTAAAGCAGATGTAAAAGCACACAAACTGCAGTTACACATGCATAAAATTGTTAAAATCACATGTTTGTGTCTGGTTGCTATCATTTTAGCAGAACATTATATATTAATCTTTTTTGTCACTGATTAAAACAGCACTTGTTAAAGAGATTCCTGATGAAGAGGGTGATGAAGGGAAGCCCAATAAAGAGGCTGTTGAAGAGATGCTAGTTAAAGACACATCTTTTGCACAATGTATTTTTGGCAATTCTATCAATCTCTATTTCATGTGATTCCTTTTTGCTTTGGCTGCCACTTCCATAACAATTATTTTAGGTATAGATAAGGTAAAGATAGGTAAAATAATGCATTGCAAAATCTACATCACAAATTTTATTTAAAGATTGTATTGTTACTGTTTTGTCACATCTCTTAAAATATTCATAATATCTTGTATTACTAATAATAATAGTTATGTATTTGTAAAGTGCTGAAATAATGTATGCATAATGTCAACAGTGCTATTTTTATAAATATAGACATTAAAGATTGATGTTTTAGCTTATAGTCTGATAACTTGTGAAAAATAGAAAATTGATTCAAGGATGATAATGTTGTAATTACATATATTTATATTTTTTTCTTTAAAAGCTAATTAATCAGTATGCAAAACAATATCTATGGAAATAACTAGTTTATTGAAATAATCTATGCTCACTAAGACTAAAGTCAATTGCATCATGTCTGATAAAAGAACAGATAATTATTTAATAAAAGCTTTACATAATGAGTTTTTACATAACATTAGAGATATTTACCTGGTTTGATATAAGCTTGCTGATATTTTTTTGATTCCAGGTCATTCACAATATGGATATGATTTACCAGATTTAGATTTTAAAATATGTGGTAAAATGAAATAAAGGAAGTTTTCTTTTTCTGTATATAAATTATAAGCAATGAAACATAGATATAGCATTTTAAAACAGTAAATTATATTTCTGTAAAATATATAGAAAGTGACATAAATAAATACTGAATAATATGTTAAAGTCTTTTACAATATTCATTTGTATTTTTTTTAAATATTAATTTAGACTTTTTGAATAAAAACTCTTCTTTAAGGTAAAACCATTCATGTTTGGTAAACTTTATATAATTATAACCAATTAGGACTATAATATCATCATATATCTCATAAAGTTAAAAAAACAATAATAGTAAGCCTTAATTTGATATGAAGAATTTTGTACATATTTTCATAACATGAATATGATAACTAATAAGTTTTGCAGTTGTCCTGTGCCTGTGGTTATCTATAGGATTCCTGGATAATTATTTGCATCATTTTCATGGTGGCAGGCAGCTATTACCATTCATTAATGTCAAATAACTGTGGGTATTTCTCTTATAATGTTACTTTAATGCCTAATTATTTAATAAAATTACTAAAATGTATAAAAATTTTAATAGTTATCTTTTAATATACCAATGACCAACATTTGGTTATTAACAGATATAAATGTAATACTTGCTGAATGGTAGACAGAAATGTATTGACATTGTAAATTACTATTAAAAAAGCTTATTAAAATAACTAAAATTCTTTTATTTGCAGTGCCAGTATCTCACTGACAATAAGTGAAACAATTATGTTACTGATGTAACAACCAAAATATTAAGATTTTTACTTTTAGCAGGGATTTTAGAAACAAATTGAGGAGTTTTAAAATCTGTAAAAATTCCCTTGAAAACTTGGAAGATTGGTTTGGGGTAATTAGCATAATTACAGATACCAAAAATTACTGTAATAATTACAAATATTGAAAATTTACTTCCATATTAAAAAGCTTTTATATAACACTGAGTACTTTCTAGATGTTTTATAACAGTTTAGTTAGAAAAAGTTTAGTGATTATGTCCTGTTACACTATAACTGCATTTCTTGATACCTGTCCTTTAACTATAATAAATGAAGAAATAAAGCAGCTTCTATGCTTGCACAATTCAATCCATTAACATTTTCGAAAATGGATTGGATCCCAATACAATGGATCCTATTGCAAAAATAAGATAATATACAGATATATTTAATGACAATCACGGATTTAAAAATATTCTTAAGACTTAAGAATATTTGGGGGTACAGGCTGTTAGGCGCTGCACTGAGGGTACTTACTCTTGAAACCGCAAGTAAGGGATAAAAAATTTCAAAAATACAAAATGACGCTTTTTGAAATAATGACTAATGTTAAGTTAAAACTTAAGACAAGTGTACAATTGTTTATTCTCAAATAGAAATCCATAAAAATTTTATGTAATGAAGAAAGAAAGCGATTATAAATGTTAATAAAGCTGGACATTTTCCTTATTTATTTATTAAGACAATAATTAAAAATCTTCTTACCATAGCTTACCATCCAAATTAAATCAAATCGGTTACGCTAAAACAAAATATACAAAAAAGGATGCTGTATTTGAATTAAGATTCTTTTAAACAAAGTTTTAAAAAAACTACAAATTAATTTTTTTAAATAATTATTTTAAATAAATTTAGTAAAAATTATTTTAAATAAATATATTAGTGTTATTATTACTTTATTTCTTGATTAGTTTCGGTTTTGCGCCGGCGATGTCACATAAATAATAAAAAATGATAAAAGAGATTAATCATATATCTGATCCGATTGCATTGCACATTTGGGTGTCGTTGCATAATTATGATTATGCAAATGCTTTATTTGCTGCTGAGCGCTTATATGCCGAAACAAAATGTGATGAAAGTTTATTTCTTTTAGCAACCTGTTTTTATCGTCTTGGAAGACCCAAACAAGTCTGTTGTCTATTAAAAACCAAGGGTACATTCTCATCAAAATGCCGGTAAGTTTGTGAGATTGTGTGTTGTTATTCTAATTTTCCTTTGATTATGTCTGGTTTTTAAAGGATTAATATTTTGGATGAACTAGATAAACTTATTGAGATGTTTGAAATTGTGAAATTATGTTTATAATTGTTTTTTTTGTTAAAAATAATTTTAATTATAAACTACATATTAATGTACTTTTTTAATGTTCTTTTTACTTTTTATACAAAGCATAATATACATCAATTGTTGATATTTTTATGATCATTTTAATTTATGATAGTGCAAGCAAACATATAATGTTTTTTTTATGATAAAACCTGATTTTAATTCCATAAAGCCTGATGCTGATGCATATTTTATTTATTATTATTTAGCCTATAAAGTACCTGAGATAAACTCTGATACGAATTCTGAATAACCTAAGGCTGATGACAGGTACATATGATGAAACTTATTAATGATTCCGTAAAACTTGATGCCAATGCCAAATTTACATAGTCATAGTAAAACTTTATATAATTCTACAAAAATCTTATGCTGAATTTCATAGCATCAGGTTTTATTTGAGGTGTACATGATATCAACATAAGTCTTTGATTAATCAGAATCAAATCCTTTCTAAATTACTTGGGCTTGGCATCAACATTATATATAAAGTTATACTTATAGCTATGGAGGTTTATTTACAAGTTTTTAAATATTGGTTTACAGTCAAAACTTACCCTGGTCAAAAGTCAAAACATATCCAGTTATATAAATAGTTGTAGGTTAAAGTAATCTTTTATTTTTGTTGAAAATTAAATAAAAGATATTTTAATAAATTAAAAATAAATTTCTAAAATTATACATGTAAAACTAAAAGACATATGCTATTATAATATATATTCCATCATAAGTCTGTCTTCAATATGCCATGACTTTGAATCAGTTTTATCTAAATTATTTTTGTAAATAAAAATTAACATTTAGAATTATTCCTGACATATAAGTAAATGTTTTGACTAACCAAGAATAAGGTACCCTAATATTAACATAATATTTTAATATTGACATAATATTTTAATATCAGCATAATAGGAAACATATTATATATACAAATAAATAACTATACATTTTAAATATGAACTAGCCATTATAATTATTTAAAATATATATTTGCAAAATATTCATTGTATAATCGTTAAGGCTATTTTTATGTTGATTTACTGTGTTTGTTTCTAAATAAAGTTAAACTATAGATTAATATAAGAATGTTATAGCTTATAAATATTTTGGATGATTTGTAAAGTTATTTTATTATATAAATTGTTTGGCTAATTATTATTATATATTGTATATTTTGATATGATTATCTATGTTAATAATTTTAATCAGGAGCTGTTTTTTCTATACCCATAACTTTTTACAAATATATTTTGGGTTAAGTTTATACTTAATTAAATTTCCTACATTATCACTAAATTTAAAATTGAATTTATTTCACTCCCTATCCAATTTATAATTCTATTTATAATCTTTAAAAAATTTTATATACATTTTTTAAAATATTTTTAGTTATGTACTATTCTATTCATTTCACAATTTTAAGACAATGACTATATACTGAAATTTTTTCAAAGTAACAGTACTTAAATATACTCAAATTTTATTTTCAATTTTTTGTGACCACCCTGTATATATTTTTTGTTGATTCTCTATGATAAAGTTAATTGTAGAGTGTTATATAGGACATGGAAAATTTTACTATATTTAACTTTTTTATTTCTTTACATATTTCCCTGAGTTATATAGACTGAACCCAAACATTTTAGCAATTTAGGCTTTATGTTTGCTTCAGTAATATCAAAAATCCGGTTGTTTGGACACTTAATTAGTATATTACATTTTATTGTTAATATGTATTAAATAGGATAATAATAAGTATTGTACTGGATACACATTTTTTCCACTTTATAAATTTAGTGAAAATCTTAATTTAACTAAAATCTTTATATATCTTCTATCTTTTTTAAATCTATTAAATGATCAATTATTTTCTAGCTCTTTATATAGTCTATAACTTTAAATTTTATGTTCTGAACCTTATATACCACTTATTCTATATTTAGAATAACATACTTAGTATGTTATATTTTTATGTAAAAC
This sequence comes from Coelogynopora nodosa, assembly GCA_034780555.1. Classification (NCBI taxonomy): domain Eukaryota; kingdom Metazoa; phylum Platyhelminthes; order Proseriata; family Coelogynoporidae; genus Coelogynopora; species Coelogynopora nodosa. Next base: position 21,353 of record JAUZND010027371.1, read on the forward strand.
TCAATTAAAGATGGACATGTTTACTGACTACATAATAATATAAAATGATTTAGTAACATAATGTATATTCTGTTTCTGTAATGGAAAAATAAATAATTGTTAACATAGTACATGATCCACTAAATAAAAGTGAAGGTCCTCAAGTACTGAAGTTATATCATGTGGATTCAATTAACTAAAATGTCTGTGATATTTAATAACTCATTCCATTTTAAAACAAAAAAATAAAATCTAGCTTTACACAATTTTTAAAGTTGTGCTAACCTACTATTTTTCCTTGTAGAACACTTGCTCAAAACCGAAATGTTTTGACCTTTACATTTAATGCAAACTGTAAACTTGTGCAATTAATTACCATGATTAATTTTTAGAATAAGCAGTCCACATGTCTGAATATATCATATGTTACATATTGTCAGAACTAGCTTGTTGAAAGTGCTAAGGTATACTTTTATAACAATTATTTTTGTCACTTTGTCCTAATACATCTAATGTAATTATTTATCTAGGAAAAAATAGTATTACAAATAGTATTAAAAAATGGTATTGCTTCAGGATGTACTGCTGTATAACTGAACAATGATTACTGTCATTAATAAAATTTATACTTTTAATTAATTTTATTTATGTAAGCAAGTTATATTTATGTAGTCAAGATAATTTTATAGTATATTTATATTAATTAAATGTGTGGTTATTTGTATACTTATTGTGTATAAACACAAGGAAATTTGCTTTAAATGTAGAATACATTTAATAATAATTATTAAATTTACATTATATAATAATTTAGTATCTTATAATTTTTTAATATGGTTTTTTACAACACTCCTTATTTTTATATTAAAGTATATACATGCTTATTTATAATAAAGACCAAATAAACCAACTTGAATGTAAGTATCCATGAATACTTATATTGGGAAACAAGTGAACAAAATAGCTATTATTTTCAGATGTAGTATTTACTTGAATACTAATATATTTTTTAATGTACAGTGTCCCATATGTAATGCCCAATAGAAAAATTAAAATATGTAAGTTATGAATTAATACTATATGTGAATATACAATTTTTTTAATATATAATGTATGATACTTTAAAGCACCTATGATTTAGTAGGTGTAGTGAACTGAAATCATGTAACATTGATTTTACCAAGCAAACACAAATTATGTACATATAATCTATGGGGCATTACTTAAGGGACACCCTATACCTTAATGTACACACCTAAAGCTGACAAAAATGTTTGACACTTAACATTGCTATTATATGCACAATAAATTTTCATAATTATATATTTCACAAAATAATGTAAAATGGTCTTTAAAAAGCACCATGTTTACTGGTTGCACTCAGGACTAAAAAGTCGGGAATGATAGCATCATACCTGTGAATCTTATACTATTTAGTTGAAAATGCTTTTTGGTGAAGATTTTGATCTTTATTGAGATTGGTTTAAAATGTAATAATATTGATAGAAATATATGTGGGTTGGTTTTTTATACAATATATTTCTAGTTTTAAATAACTAGAATCTCTTTTTTTTAACTTTCTCAGCTTATTTGTCCTTCATTTTATATGTACTCTTCTATTACATTACTAATTTTTATGCCTCAAAAAGTTTTGACTGAATTATGCTAACATTAAATTTATTAAGATGATAATACTTTAAACCCTCTTAAAATTGAATTAAAATGTTTGTTTTTGGATTATAGAGTGATTAACACCCCAAACATGTCAGTTCTAGAGCCTTGCCCCTTTTGTGGCTTTGCCTCCTTGCCCCCAAACTATTTTGTATGCTCTGGATATTTATAGAACTGTACTATTATTTTTGACTTAGCTTCTACTAAAATATTGCTGAAGTATTCACATGTATGTGACATGGGGTGTCAAGTTAGTCCATATTTTGTATTATTAGTTAGCAAAAGTTTTGGGAATTTAATCATATGCATGTGTTATGTAATATTGCTGATAATTTTCTTATAATAAAAGGAATAATGCAAATCTTTGATAAATATAAAAGTCCTTATTTTTATTTATGTTTTTATTAATACTATTTATTTTATGACATTTAATAGAGGTGGTAATACACTTATTATTATCATACATGATATGTATATTTTATTTACTTTAAGCAAAACAGTTGAATCTAATGACTAATATGGGCTCCACTTGTTACTTTTTTTGTTGGCACAAAAGTTAGAAATCTGAGAGTAAAACTTAACCCTTTCGCGTCGGCTAATAAAATCTCTGCATCGGCAAAAAAATCAAATCCAAAAATAAATTATAATTCTGTGAATAGTAATCAAAATATGAAAATGTGAGTTATGTGACAAGTTATTGTGAG
>JAUZND010027382.1:0-23701 GCA_034780555.1 Coelogynopora nodosa
AAAGATCTATTCATTCCACCTATCAAACCTTTGGTACTCAATATTATGATTAGAACCCTCCCGGCTCCCGCACTATAAAAGGTTATTCATAAGATTTGTAACAATGGTTGTTACTTATGATAAGATTCTTACAATATTATGCTTTTGCATATTGATTTTTCTCATATTTTCTCATATTTTTCTCATATCAATATTTTTGGATATGATTTCTTACTTATAACACTCCTGATATATTAATTCTACTATATTGTTCAGAAAAATGTGTACACTGTCGCTATACTAACAACGGAGAAATAGCACTGTTTTCCAGCTTAACTATACACTGCGTTTTAAAACTCATTCTTAGTTAATTAAATTTATTTCAATATATGATTACATAAAATTACAATTGTTCTTTTATTTTCTTCAATTGGTTAACAGATTACATATAACAATTAATTGGTGCTAGAATTATATTTTTTATATGTATAAATTTAATAATTATGTATAAATATTTTATTGATTCTATGATTATATTAAATGACTTGATACATTGACAATCACTAATAACTAATTATATTTAGTCATATAGGCCTATGTATAACAGTCAAACAAATAGAAATAAGATTATTGAGGTTATTTTTGCTTTTAATGTAAATAAATTAATAGAGACTGTTTGTCTAAATTTTTAATTCGATAATCTTTAATTAAATTTATGCTTATTACATGTATTTAATTTTAATATATTTTTTAATTCTAACGTTTTGAATATTATAAATGATATAAATAAAATAAAATTCTACTGTTAATTATAGAATACTCTAAGATATATAGCCTATTAATCAAAAACGCAATTAGTAATATTATGTTATAGTCATATTTTTAAATTATACGAAATAATGTGTTTTTACTTTATTGTATCAGATTTAGAAGGAGATATTTTCCAGACAAAAAATGACTTTTATGAAGTGAAATATAACGAGACAGCAGCTTGCATTCGTGGAACATTTCAAATGAATTTTGTTGTTAAATATCCATGCCAAACCTCTTATCCGGTATGATTATAGATATCTAGTCGATTTAATTTTATACACCATATGTTATTTATCTAGAAATAAGTAAAATTTTACCGTATAGCGATGAATTTACAAATTTTAATTGATTGCAATATTTACTCAAATTAATGCCACTTAAGTATTAAGTGTTAACCACATAAAGTATTAATAACTCATCGAAAATTAGTTACCTTATTAAACTTATAATGCCGTATAATCATTACAAATTTGGTTGTTACTTAGCCTAATAGTAAAGGTTTTGTAAAAATACTAAAAAAATAGTTTAATATTTTATAGAACTATGAAGTTTATTTAAAACTTTTTTAATAAACTTCGACAAAACATGTAAAGTCATGTTGTTGAATAATTTTTCCTGTTTTATTTATACATTGGTAGCAACCATAATTTTTAACAAAAACAGTAATAATTACTCAGATCAATCAATCAAATTTATTAATTTATATTTGCTATTGGATTTTCTTTTAATGGAGAATTTTTCTATGTCATACTAGATATTTTCGTATACAATATTTGAGTTTACAATGGTATTAAAATAATAATAACATATAATAATCATATAATACATGTTTTGTTAGGGAAAAGATATCTGCTCTACTGATGTACTATTACCTTCTCGCGATAATGTTATCATTACCGGACACTGCGGATCAACTCCACTAATGAAACTTTCGTGGAATAAAGGACAGTTTAACTTGACTTTAACTTTTGCACAAGAGGTAAAGCAAAAGAGTTGTGTAGTTAATTTACAATTTATTGCACATGTGTTATTGACCACCGCTTTAATTTTGTTAGAAGTAAAGATTATAAATGTTCATAATCAATATAAATTATGTAAATGATAAATAAACATATGTCGATTGTATTTATAAGTAACTATATAAAGTACATTGCACCTATTTTAAATTATGAAAATATTTTAGCTATACCGATTAATTTTAACAGTTAAGCTGTGACATTTAATTTGAAAATATTCCAATATTTATAATCTAAATGTTAAAATCATTTTAAAAGCATATATCAAGTCATTTCTTTAAAATTTATAAATACCTGAAATTTAGGGTATCAGCCTAAGCTTATTGAAAGGTTGATTTTATTGAAGTCCATTCGATTCTATGAATTTTTAAAAATTAATTCCTTTAGAATTTATAATATTTAGCCTAACAATTTCAGAAATTAATATTTTTGACATGCGTTTCCTACTTACATTTTATTTTAAAATTATATATTTACACACCTAACAATAAAAATAAATCAAATTGTATATTTCAATTAAATTAATTTCGAATTTTTTTAACAAATTTATTACAATTAACCATTAGGCTGAATTTCAATTTATCAAGGACCTCGGAGCCTCTCCAGGGAAATGGAGATGAAAACCTCTCCCATGTATCAGAGGGGTAGCCACCCCCATTGCACCCCCCCCCCCACCACCCCACCTACTACTAGACTACGAGGTTTTTGTTATATACGAATATAATAAATATATATATTAAAATTATTAACGGACATCAATATTATCATCATTTTACAAAACTTTACATCTATATTTAAAATGACTAAAAAATAGCTATAAAAAAAATCAATTCTATATAAATCATATTGAGTAACGGTAATAAACATTGAACGGTAATAATGTGTGGCATTGATTTAAAACCCACATTTATAAACAAAAGAAAAACGTTTTATTTTTTGGGAAGTTATTGATTCTATTTTGACGTGTCAATTATTTCCACCGCGGGCAGACTCCCTTGAGAACAGTGGTGGAAATGGATATATGTCATCGCCTTTGGATAAGGTGACAGCACCGGTAGATTTGCCTTGTGGAAACGTCTTCTAATAAGCCATATACAGTTCCATGCCTTATTTTTAATAATTTTTTTCTTCGAGTTTTTAGTTAACGTTATGGGAAGAAATTATATACATATACACTTTTTATTTTGATTAGAAATCATTTTAATACAATGTTATGATTTAATGAAACAACTATCATAAATAAGCGTTTAATAAAATAAAATAACATAAAATATTAAAAAAACAGTTTTAAATTTTATATATTAATCAAAACACCATTTTAAACCTAAAATTACTAGAAAAAACATGTGTTTATTTCTTATATTTGTACTTAATATTTGTACTTAATATTTATCTTAAATATATGCAAAAACGTTTGTTTCTTTGAATAATTAATATTAAAAATATAAAATGAAGGTTGAAAGGTGTTTCTACATTTAAAAAAATTACTAAACTAGGTATGATATTATAATAACAGTTAAATGTTAGTTCATAAATTGAACCTTTCAGCAAAATTGGAAACTTTTAAATCAATAGACAATTATTTTGTTTTCAGTAATTGAAAATTGTTGAATACAACAAATGTATTTATTTTTTAAACAATAATAATATACTTCTGCGTTTCCAAATGAATTTTGATTAAAATTTAATCAACAAAACCAAACAATATGTTGAAAATAATAATACAAATCATTATTTAAAATTGAAAATAATATTTTAAAACTATTTTTTTACCTTTTCTAAAACATCACTCTATTTCTACATTGATTTAATGATGTCTTCCCCTTTAATTATTGCTAATAGGCATTAACAGATTGGTTCGTGGATAAAACAGATCTCACGTTTCGAGGGAACAATCCTAGTTTCATCAACAATACAAGTGGTGAGAATTTTTCTTTAAATTTATACACGAAATTTGTATTATTTTAAGGCAGATAAATACGATTGCATAGTAGTCAGTCATATTAATAAAAGTATTGCGAATGTGTTGAATTTAGAAATTTTTATTTGAACATACATTTAAACCTACCTATATATCTAACAAACATATACAATATTCTGATGTTATAATTTTGTTATAAAATTTGTTCGATAGAATTAGTAGACTATGCTTTATTAGATAAATATACTATACTATACATTGATTGGTAAATAATATTTAAAATGTCTAAAATCCTTATTTTTTATATGTTAATTTTTAATCAAATTTTCTAATATAAATTTAAGCAACTTTCAAAATGATAAAAATTTGAAATAAGTGTTTAACAATTTTAAAATTTATATTATGAATTCTGTTCTCGTTAAAATTTTTCTTTGAACTTTAAAACAATAATATATGGTTTTAAAATCATAAATAAAATATCAAAAAATATATTAATTAAATATTTATTAGATACAACTTTAATTTATAGTTTACATTTTTATATCTTATTTATATTGATGTAAATTAAATAAACTTAAATTTAAAATAATCATCGCAAAAAATTTGCATTTTAAATATTTATGGCGATACGTCCGTATAATATATGTTAATAGATATCATATTTCTCATAAAAAAATATTTTCTGTTCATAAAAAAATAATCTATTAAACATTTATTATCTAAAATTGTTTATTATTTATTTTATCCAATATTTCACAAATTGCAAATATTAACATGAATGTGCAAAGTATGCATGTAAAGGTAATGTAAATACTTTCTTTTATTCTAAAATCTTTATTGATTAATAAGGAAACAAATATTTCTTTAGAATTTTCGTGTCACATGATGTTCACCTTTTTTCCCCTCAAAATGAAATAACCGAAATATTATCAATAAAATATTTTCTTACGACGGTAAATAACTTTGAGAAATATTTAAAAACTTTTTGTACAGTTCTCATATAAAATGAAATATAAAAAAAACTAAAAATATTTCAAAGTTTCCAAAACCTACGTCAGATTGAAACTTAAATTAACATTTGCTTTTATCAATAAAACTAAAGTTTCCATAGTGATTACTTTGGTATTATTTATTCATAATTTCAAAAAATTCAAAAATAATAAAATATTTGCACATCTTTTAATTCTGTAAATATATAAAATTGTCATAAAAACTTAACATTTTCACACATAATAGAATAACAGACTCACACAATGAAAGTGGAGAGCTGAAATTTTTACAAATATATACGAAATATTTTTAATCACACTCTGAAATTTCCTGACTTTTACCGGATTTTAAGATAAGAACAGCAAAATGTCGGGAGTTTTCCATAATTGTTAAGGATTATTGGACATTCCCTGACTTTTTCTTGTGCATACGAACCTTGTTATATTGCATATTGGTACCTACAGTCAGAATTGCAAGCAAGACGTTAACAAAAACGGATTTCTTCCTTTGACGTAGTATTTACAGCTTTACATTAGATCACTAGCTTACAGAAATGCTTGATTAAAAATAAAGAAACGTTTGTCACCGAATTGCTTCTATATATACCGTAAAAATTGACAACCCATTAGATAAGAGATTAAAATATTAATAGATACAAAATATCTTATAGGCGTAGAAAGAAGCTAAATTATAATAAATTTACCTTGAAATTATAAAATAACTAAAACGTAATAATTATTTTTTATTCATTGTTAAATATTTTATTATTGGGAAAATAGAACAAGGGAATATAAATTATATAAGGGCCGATGTGATTTACGCTTTTTTAAAACTTGTCATATAAGCTTCTAGTTATCAATTACATTTTTAAATACAGTATATATATAATTAATTCATGGTCAAAATATGTAACAGCGATGGAAGACATTAAGGATATGATCATCACGCAGAGTATTGAACCGGAACGACCCTGACGATTACCTTATTCTTAACCTTTTCTCTCTAGTACGACGTTTATGTAAAAAAAAAATTGATTAAAATTTTATAGTGTTGATTGTACATATTAATATAAAATTGTAATTTTTTATTTTTTACATTTTTGTGTTTAATGTCGCATATACGTACATCACATCACATCACATCAAACCACACCACATCATATTTTTTTTATTTGTACAATAAAAATCCCAACTTTATGTCGAACATTTCCTAATATCTAATTGAAGCATTTTCATCAATTTTTAATACATTTATTCATCTATACACTTCAAATCAGACTAAACGGTTACATATTTTGACCATAAATTAATTATACACTGTCAAAGCTACAGGTATTGGCTCTTCCATTCTATTTTGAGCAGTCGACACGGTAGTAGTGCTCTCAGCTAAGCGAGGTCTCCGTCTTTTCTCGGCACCACTTCGACGTTCTTATCAGTGTAATGCAACTGAAATCTTTATGATGGGAATCGCTACAAATGCAACTTATCCGGTTTCTTTTGCTTCCGTTTGGGATGTGCGCCTGCAGGCTTTTGACATCCCGTCAGATGAAATTTTTGACCTACGTAAGAGCGCTTTTTTCAATTTGCAGATTTGTATGTATAAGCCTTCAAAATTTGTTATAAACTATTCAATATATTTCCTCAAAATATTTTATTTTAATAATGAATATTTGATCTATTAATATGAACAGTTGTATTCATATAAAATATTTCATTGAAACTCGTTTTCGGTGACTATATACTTTTTTGAAAGATATTATGCGTTTAATATATTATTTATATGTATATTCAATTAATTAATGCATGAAAATTAAAATACATATTTAATGGGTGTATTATAATTTTACACAGAACATCAAATAGACAAAGAACAATACTGAAATACTTAAAAATACAAATTATACTCAATAGATCAATTAACATTTACTCAAATGAACAAACACTCTGTAATTCGATGATAAAAAAACCAATGACACAAAGTAATAAATTCAGCATGTAAAAATAAGTAAAGAAAATATATTATTTCAAAAAACTGCTTTTTAATATTTTTATTTTAAATATTTCAACAATTGGGACAAACTATATATCTATATTAATAAAAGGGATCAGCTTTTGAGAGTTGTGAATTTTTAATTCGTTCCATTGAATTTACAAACTTTAAAACTTTTTAAATAGACCAGTAACAATCAGAAGATGATATAGTTCAGAATTAGTTTTAAAAATGGAATTTTTACTTTTTGTAAAATTATTAAAACGTGTAAAAATAGCTGTAAATAACAATTATTTATATAGATATCTATTTCATCTCTATATTTATATAATCATGGCGATTTTCATAAGGTTATGATCTTCTGATCTACTAAACGCTGAGCAATGCTCACAACAATGCTCGCGTCAAATAAATGCACTTACTCATGCGGAGTGTGAATCATAAATATATAAATATTTTCAGGATATAACAAAAATTCCTTTGGTTGGCATAATTCCATTTTTATGATATGCCAACCGAGGCCAACCGTCACAGATCGTTTATTTACTATATAATAATAGCTTTTATTCTACTAAATCAATTATAATTGTTGACCCAGGGGCAGCTGGATTACAGTATCCAGCTTAAATGGAATAATACATGAGTGGCACTATCGTTACAAGCATTTATGAAATATATAATCATTGAATGAATAGACATTTTTTATGTTAATAAGTAGCTTGAGGGCGAAGCTCAAGTTCTTTGAATAAATATTGGTATAAATAATTTTCTGGAAAGTTTTAGCTGAAATAATTATTTCTATTATATTTTGTATATGCTTTGAAGAATACTATTTTGAATATGTAAAGCTGGTATATCAAGGTAAAATTTAGTCAAAGCCATTGCATTGACCAAAGTTCTGAATTATACAAATTGAAAATGTTTTTATAATACGCTTTGACAATGTTATACTCAAAATAGTATTCTTTAAATTTATATATTCTACATGGTTTATATTTAAATTAAATAGTATCTGCACATGTTCAAAAAATATTCGTTGAGATATCGAGATATTGAAATATTAATTTCACAAAGAATATATTATATTTTAATTTACTTATATCTATATTACTGTTAATTTTTTATTATATTAAATTTGTGATTCACATGATAATTTTCAATAATATAAACAAGTTTTTCTCTTTACAGCTATATCAGAAAACTGAGTTTAATTCAAATATATTAAATATGTTAAGGTATATAATTGAAGTTTATCTGAATTATTATAAAATAATATCTATACTGGAAAATTATTTACTTTATATATACAAAAAAAGACATTGATACAAATGATTAGAATAGAATTTTTCATAATACTAAAGTGGGAAAAAATGCGGGATATCCGGAGCAGTAAGAACTCTGTTATGGCTTTTGTTTTAGTTAACGCATTATTTTAATTTTATCTAATTAAAGCTAACTGTTTATAACCGGAACATGGTTTACCATTTATAATTGGAGTGTGCAATGTGCACACATTTCGTTTTATTCAAACATCAATAATCAACGGATTTATGCATATATTTTGCTCCAGGGTACAAATGTGATGCAGATCTTCCAGTTTATGAGAGATCTTCGTATGCTCTCATCATCGCCGGTTGTCTAGCTCTTTTGATGGTGCTCATGAGTCTCGGCTACTACATTTCTAAGAAGACTCGATTGGCGAACTACACAGTTATGGATTAAATTAAACAATAGCTACGTATATTCTCACTCATACGTGCATATTACCTACACATACATAAACTACATACATAAAGTTATCAAGACATACCATAACATAATTCTACATAATTGTCAACATGATGTTTCAAATTAGGCCTATATGTATCTTTTGCTATATAAAATTATGGAAATGAAAATTTGCAAACATCGAATGTAATAGAATTCATTGTTAATTCCATATAAGTGTTGTTTAGTATAATTAATGTGCATAATAAGTATGCATAATATGTACTAAAAAAGTCAAATATATCATTCAAATTTAATATTAAGAAATTGTAGGACTCATAGATATGTCATAGGCTATTTAGTTGCTAATCCAACATATTGTCAACTTTTCTTTAAATAATTTTACTTTTAATATATATCCCTGCATATTTTAAATGTATAATATATACTATATTAATATTTTGTCTAGAGGTGTTACGGTTTTGCATTTTAATTAACTTAGCAGGTGATTTTTCAAAATGTTCTCATCACTTAATTTTCTCCTATCTTTAGCTAAATCTGTTCGAAAATCGTTTTAACTAATGTTTTTCAATTGACTTTTGTATTAAATAATTATTAATTAATAGAATATCCAATTGTATATGTGATTTTTCATATTTCGTACAATAGGCTATATGTTTTTTAAGAATTTAAAAATAAAATTTTCTGAATAAAACAATCCGATCAATGATTTATACACAATCCTATATGGATCAATTCACACTTGTTTACAATATATTCAGCGTATGGACAAAGTAGAAATTCTTACCATAATTATATAGGTCCTAAAATTATTGTTTCGATCAGTGAGGTCTGAAGATAATTTTAATATTAATAATAATAGCAGAATACTTATAGCTTAACTATTTCAAAATAAGATAGAACTTAAAAAAACCCATATAAAATCAAATAGAATAAGTTGACCTTTAAGATTAGTTTTAGTTTTGGAAATATTGATAATACACAATATAGGTTCTATGGAAAGTATTTGTACCAACAACAACCATCTAATAAACAAGACTAAATATATATTTATATCACTACAAATCTGAGCATTCCTTGTACAAAATGCAACATGCCTGGAACATGATACGATGACAAGTCATTCGAAATACATTTGAAACACTGATAATAATAATTGTTATAATTAGTAAATGTAATATAATTTCCATTAGTATTGGAAGTATCAATATTATGTATTTATAATATATACCGTATGCTATATATACTATGTATACTATGTCATGCTATATACTGTGTATACTATGTCAGGCTATATACTGTGTATACTATGTCATGCTATATACTATGTCATGCTATATACTGTGTATACAATGTCATGCTATATACTGTGTATACTATGTCATGCTATATACTGTGTATACTATGTCATGCTATATACTGTGTATACTATGTCATGCTATATAGTATGTATACTATGTCATGCTATATACTGTGTATACTATGTCATGCTATATACTGTGTATACTATGTCAGGCTATATACTGTGTATATTATGTCATGCTATATACTATGTCATGCTATATACTATGTCATGCTATATACTGTGTATACTATGTCATGTTATATACTGTGTATACTATGTCATGCTATATACTATGTATACTATGTCATACTACATACTACACTATGTACTATATGTTATGTACTAATAATATATAATGGTACATATATATTATAGTGGTTCAAAGTATAGATAGTGTTAGTAAATGTAAGTTAGTGATATAATGTGGATCTCGCAAAAATGTATTAATCTATTTTAAAAACATTACATTTCTCTCCTATATATACCATGAGACAAATATAAACATAAATAACCAAAAAATTAACTTAATGACTGTGAAAAACAACAAAAATCCCAGTATAGTATATTAAACAACTAAGTATCAAACACCAATAAGAACTAATATTAAAGTTGAACCCAGATTTAAACAAGATTAAACAAATTGGATGAATGTTCCTCAAGCAATATATATTTATCTAAACTGTACAAAATCCTATAATATCGCTTATAATAACCATGTAAAACAAACATAAAGATGACAAGCGAACACCACACAGTCAATCGAATCCAAAAGACAACAAATAGAACTAGGCCTATATATGGATACATTAAGACAGAAAGCATATTATTAATAATAAACATGCAATAACATATATGAATAGTAATTAAACCATTGTCTGCACAATTAACTGACAAAAAAATATAAATTGTTATACTTAAAACAGGTTAACATATTGTTACATTTTTAATGAATTAGGTGCTCACTACAAGTCATCAGACTGTTTACATAATTTATTTCTAAAGTTATAGTACCAGAATGTTCCAAAATCAAAAGTATTCACAAGATGTAACCTACCACTTAATACATCACAGAAGCCGACTACAGTAATGTTTTTGAACTAGTTCTGTAACCACAACAGACTTTTCCCGTTTGCTCTAGTAGCGTCAAGATTTCCAATTTAACATCTAATATAGCTCTGTATTAGATCTTTATGTGTATATAGTTCAAATATAGTTCAAGAAAAGTGTATTGAACCACTATAGCGACCTATTATGAAACTAAGTCCATGTATTAGGCTAAACCACGATAAAGTATATCCTTAGTTAATTATGCTTCGCGCTATTTATTATATTAATTTTGATGAACTGTGTGAACAATTGCTACAATATATACAAACATAACTAGGAAGCTGGGATAGGAAGCAGATAGGAAGCTGCTGGTATTCTAATTATATTTAATTAGCCGATGCGAAACGATGAGACATAGTAGCAAACGAATATTAATTAAACACATTAATTTATAATGCAATTGCATTTGTACAACATGCTACAAATAGTTGACTGTGGTTGGAGAACTACACTTACCACGTACAAAAGACAACCTTGTTCACGTTATTAATTCACCACTATATTTATATGACTAAATATACAATTGTTAAGTTATATGCGTTAAGAAAATTAAAATATTTAAAACTCATATTTAGCCAAAATTATATTGAGAAAAGAAAAACAATGGCAACTTAATCATCAACATGAACTAATTTTATTCACAGTACACAGATTAGGAGAGGACTAAAATATTAAAATAATATAAATCACAATGACAAGTAAAAGTAGAGGTGGTGCCTTACATAAAGTTATTAATGAATACACGAGTAGAGTTGACGCCACAATCGTTTGAATGAGGATGAAAGGTGTGCAAGTTTAAAATAACAAAATAAGGCAAATGAATTATTACCTCCTTAGATACAATAAAAGTAGATGCCATAAAATGTCTGATCAATAGAAAATATATGTACAATATCCGATAACTGATGTTTGGACAATTAAAAAGCTGTACATAATATACTAAAACACAATATGTTTTATCAAAGAAGAATCACAATTTAAGACAAAATAGAAAGTTCACTCTACTCTAACATATATCAAGTATTAATAGTAATCAAATTAAAAAGTAGCATGATATGTATTATACAAGACAGGTAAGATAACAAATGACAAGGACAATTATCAGAAATTGAGATTTTCGCCTCTTAATCGAGAACAAAATAATGATATGATTTGGAAATTAATTACACAGAAAAATTAAAGAATACATTAATCACGTATTTTAAAGAAAACCGATGGCTTCCATTAGTTAAAAACTGAAATGCACAAATATCTCGTAATAAATAATATAAAGATATGTAATGAAAGCAGCCCATTTTGTTGCGAAAAGTTATGCGATTTGGGAGTAGACAGAAGGCAAAAGACAATGTGGCAATTTTGAGATTAGTTTAGTAGGTGATCTATATGAATTATTTACATTTAACTAAATTGAAAAGTTCCCAAAATAAAATCACAAATTGAAATATTAAAAAAGTCTAAATAGTAATACTGGCCATTATCACTCTTACTGCTAATATGGTCTTTGTGGTTGTTGATATGACATGGCATCATATTGTGCTTGTTCATGAGAAGGATATGATCTCGGTTGATTTTGGGAATACGAATTCTGAGTAACTTGCGAAGACACTCTTTGCTGATCATATGGATTAATACTTCTTTGATTATAATCCACAGAGTAAGATCCTTCCTGATCTCGCTGATTCGATCTTTGCTCACCTACTGAATATGATTGTGTCTGATCGTGATGTGGATTTAATCTATGCTGATTTGTTAAATATGCTTGCTGATCACGTGGATTTGATCTATGCTGATTCATAGGGTATGATGCCTGTTGATCATGTGTATTGGATCTATGTTGATTCATAGGGTACGATGCCTGTTGATCATGTGGATTTAATGGATGCTGATCCATAGTGTACGATACATCTTGATCTTGTGGATTTGATCGTTGCTGATATTGAGAAGATGGTCTCTGTTGATTTTGAATAAACATTTTTTGTGGGTGGTGTGAATTTGATCTCTGTGGTTCTGACGTATTGAACCGTTCTTGACTCTGTGACAGAGTTCGGAGCTGATCCTGTGCATGTAATCTCTGATTTTCCAATAAATTAATTTTTTGCGGATTATCTGCATTCCATCTCTGTTGAGTCTGCTGAGCGTTGAGATTGGATTTGTAATTATCCTGAGGATACGAACGCTGTTGATTCGAAGGGTATGACCTTTGTTGCTCCTGTGCATTTAGCTTCTGCGATTGTTGTAAATGAGATCTTAACTGATCCTGAACAGCTGACGGATACTTCTGCGCATCCTTTAAGTACGTACCAGGTCGATAGGAGTTTTGATGATCAGACATGGCTGGTCCCTGTTGATTCGGTTCCGATTGATATGACGGCCTCTGTACATCGTGCATGTTGGATCGCTGCTGATAGGCCACCGGGCGCTGACCAACGGCTGCATTAGGCCGAGTATAATCCTGAGACAGCACCGCATTCTGCTGCTCTCGAAGATGGGAAACCGGTCGGTCCTGGGTCCGATTGTTGTTGTACGACTGCGGCGGCACGTAGGCCTGATTATTGGGCGACAGTCGCTGCTGTTGCTGCTCCCCTTCGCCTTGACCTGGCCGCAGATGACCGCCGGTTGGTGAGGCGGGAGAGTGTTGCAGCCGATGATTGTTGAAGCGTTGCTCGTTGTTGTTCAGGGCTTTTTGAGGGGGCAATGAGGTAGACACCTGCTGCGATGACGTGGCGACTATCTCGAGGTGCTGAAGGAGAGGTTGCAGACAGGCGGGACCACCGGAGAGACTCAGGAAGGGGTGCTGGAGCAGGTCGTTAGCGGTGGCCCGCTCTTTGGGGTCCCGGATTAGCATGCGGTCCAGGAAGCTTTGGAGTTGAGGAGATACCTGAACACAAAGTGGAAAAAATTGTAAAATAAGACAAGTGACCGTGAACAGATGTAAATTAATTTTATTGATGGATTAAATAATGCACGAAGATCAAATAGGAATGTTTATAATTTTAATAATATTTAATCAGTTTGCAATTTTGAACAAGACGTTAAGTCCGCATTAGTTGATTAAGAAATTAAAATGACAGCGCACAAATGAAAATCTAAAATAACTGGCGAAAAATGAGATATATTTAATACTTTTATTTAATTAGAATATTAGCAAACAAAGTTACTGAAAGAGTTCGATGATTTTTTCAAGGACATGTGCATTTTTCTAATGTAAAAAATGTATTATCAAATTTTTCCTATTTTTTACAAACTACCAATCAATAATTTTTTATTGGTGGAAGAAAAGTTTATATATTTGTAATATAGAGATTAAATGTTGTTTTTTACATATTCTTATATCTTTAAAATAAGCTACTTTGTTTTCTGATCTTAACTTAGCACTTTTGAATATGTTTTGCTGTACATCCCCTGACAGTAACTGTTTTATATTTAAATGTTTCATAAATAACTGAACAAATTTAATTTTGAAAAATTTTAAATAACAATTTTCACCAGTAATAAAATATTGCCTTACATATTGACAGAAAGCAATACCTACGTATAATAAAATATAGATTAATATATTATGTAATAACGTGAATATTAAATAATATTCAATATCCGAAAATTTCAGAAGAATATTCGGATGCGTGTAATTAAACATAATGTTATAACCATGAAAATGTAGTATTTACATAAAACTATTCTCCTAAAACATGTTTGTCATTTTGTCTGACTCTAATCCGTTTATTTTATTTTATTGAAGAGTAAAAACAATTGCATTTAAAATACCGGTTTTATTAATGATAAATTAATTAAAGAAAACTTCATTTCATTTTAATTGTCAATCCAATTTAAGAGAGTAAATATAATTCTCGAATTATTTCAACCAAGTAAAGGAAATTCTAACCTAAATATGTTTGATGTTGCGTGACAATTGGAAACACAATGAATCAGTGCTATATAGAGCCAATGCTTCAAAGACGACGAGGCACATTCCCTGTTTTTAAAAATATTTTGAAAAGAATATATTTACACATGTTTACATTATTTTAGATTTTAAATATTGCAATACACATAAGTTTAAAAACAGTCTGTTTGGGAAATAAGTTTTATAGAAAGAAAATAAATTATTTTTAAAAGCCATCAGAATAGCATACGATAATATTGAAACTATAATAAATATTTATTTTCTCAGTAATAAACCTTATAGAAATGTAAAATAACTATATCCAATAATAATAACAATACGGGGGCCATAGGTCTTTTATATTTTCTATTACACAATCCGTCACAGTAGATGCCTACTTGCATAGGTTACTAGGTGAACAAACATGTCAAGTGGTAATACATTTAGATGGTGATTGGCCAACATGGTTTCAGCCATACGAGACACCCTGCATACACACCGCAAGCAAGAATGTTAAAATATTACACAGAAGAGATGGCATTAAAATAACACTTCGTCAATTCAAAAAATGTATAATAATATATATCTGTCTAGAAATTATGGTAACGTTTTATTGTGTATTTTCAAGTCTATTACAGCAACAAATCATTAACACCTAATTCCAGAAACTTTGATTAGTGAAATAATGAAAAATTTCAATATATATTAAAAATAATTTTCCAGTCGTCTCAAACACACAAGCACCTAAATATCCTAAAATACATAAAGTAAACAATTGTAAACGTATTTCGGGTACACTAACTCCAAGCGCTCAACCCCAATGTATATTTTTATTCAGTTATTATTGTGCATGCATTTACGGATGTTTAAAAAAGGTTTAAGAACTGAAATATGAAGTTTGAAGTTAAAAATAAATATCATTTGACGAAATATTATATTTTTAATTCAAGCAATGTGTGTATTTCAATAATTCTTGGGAATATTCAATAACGAGCATAAAACAAGAACAGGGAAGTTTAAGATGCAGGCAAACCTCGCCATATGTAGCAACACGTTCACAGCAGGACACATATATCTGAAATTTGATTGGAACAATAAATCCGATAATAACATAATATATCTGCTGAAAGTCGGCGCAAAAGTGATTTCGTTTAATTTCATGTGATCGATGAAATTGTTAAGGGTAGGAGTACTTACTTAGTCTGACTGGATTATTAACAAAACATTATTATAGTGGTAAAAATAAATTAAATATTCAAGCAGACCGATAATTGTGTATACCATACGAACTAGAAATATAAAACTATATGAAACTTGTATACTGTTTGAGTCATTAAAAGATTTTATAAAATTTTAAGAACCTCAAAAAAGTGTTCTAAAAATTATCTGAATAATATAACAAATTATTGTTGAAAGTTGATAAACGAAGAACAATATCGGTGAAGATTATATAAATAAGCAAAGTACATCGAGATATATAATTTGCAAAGAAAATGAGACATTTACAAATCTTATAGGAAAAAAACTAAACTATTGATTTATCGAAGGTCGGTATCGACCGCGTTTCTAAATAAAATAAAAAAAATAAGGAGTAATTTCTGCATTATAGCGAACATAATGTATTATATCCTAAAAGAAAGCGACAGGTTTAGCTAAAAAATGAAAACAAATAAAAATGAGAAAAATGAATAAAATAATATTGTGACTATTTTGGTGAATTTATGTGTTTAATTTAAACTATATATTTTTTTAATAAATAATGACAGGTGACAATTTATATATATACCAAAAAATATATTTATCTGTTATATACTCCCGCCTAGAAAATCAGTCCTCCTTGAATATAGCTTAACAGCAATCTATTTAATGTAGCAACCCTGAAATATGTGCAATAGAAATTGTACAAACGACAAATAATTATTGTACTTGTCAAAAGAATCATAACAATGATTGAGAATCAAACAAACATTACGCATCATGGAAACTTTATATAATTTATTCGATTTAAAATATATTCCTAAATACTAAAATTTCTATTAAAAATTATATTGCAAAATATGAACTTGAGAATTTGACTTTTTGATGAAATGAAAAATACTAATAAAGTACAACATTTCTGTTAAAAACATCAACACTTATCTCGTTGGAAAAACGTGCATTTTAACAACGTATTTTGATCCACCTTTTCACAATAATAATCGAGAAATGAAGTAGAACTGATTATTGTGAGGAGGACTAGTTGAGGAAAACATGAAAGCAAAGTATCCCTTGAACCACTATAGATAACGTTGAAGGACAAACTGAATTTAGCTTACCCGGCATGACAGTCTGTAAGCCTGTAGTCATGAGAAAGTGCAAAAGTAGACTTAAAATATTGCGTTCACATGCATTATTGTGAATTGACTGACATATTTTTGAACAATTCTGTGCCATATTTGTAAACATCTTTTTTAGGGACTACTATTATTTATATGTTATAGAAGACACATTTAGCAATTTATAAATATTATATTTTGCAAAAATACTGGATAAAAGAAAGAATAAATAGGTTTTAAAATGGACAATTTTGCAAGTTGAATTGTAATAAATAAAGAAGTTTTTAATGTATTGATTTATGAGCAAAATACTTATATTGTATAACGAAATAGTGATGTTTTAAACTAATTTTTACATTATATACTACTAGAAGTAATATAGTGCATAAAAATGTATAAATAATAACTTAAAAACCACATGAACAGGTAAATTAAACTTTTTTTAAAATTATTACACATACTTTTAAAATTAATTTTTAAAACAACCCAGAAAATTAAACAAAATTTAATAACAAAAAATGGATACAAACAGATTTGACTAAATAATTAAATTAATAAATAATTAATGTTTATTGATTCAGTGATCAATAATATAGTTCAATAGTTTTGGTGCGTTTCATATTAAAATGTTTAATGTCTATCATCATAATTTAACATGTTTTAAATATTCAATATAATTTTTTTAAATATTAAAACTTCACATTATTTATATTATATTATAATATACAATGTAATGAAATAAATTTTATTTAAGAGAAGAAAGACTATTTCGAAAAAATAGTAAACATTTTTGTAAATTTGAATATTGATGGCAGTTTCAAAAATGGTTAGTTGTGAATATAAAAGTCAAAGCAAATTTAGTATTAATTAAGCATATGAATTGAAACAGAACGTTCGGTACCACTTCAAATACATATATGAATAAAATGGTCATTGGTTGTTAGTTCTATTACGCTCAACAAAATGAGTCTAAAATAAAATATCAGTTATATAAAGTGTAATAATAGTATTTCATTCAACCATCAATTTTAACGAATGCATTAATTTATTGTTTGTCCCGTTGTTTAGTTAATTATTTTTATAATACATTTAAATGAATAATTTCTTTATCTCAAATTATTCAGTTTTTAAAGGGCTATGTGCCGATACCAAATGTTACATTGAAATATTGTGATAAAAAACAGAATGTAAAAAGCGGAACACAAGTTCGTCATAAAACGTGTTTTTAATATTTTATTTTTACATACACGGAACTATTTAAAATACATATTTCTAATTGTAAACAACTAAATATTTTTAGTCAATGAAAGCGGAAAACTAATTTTTTAAAACAGTTTTCAGTGACATTGTAGTATAAATATTATAAAATAGGAATTAATACAGTCCTGTTTTCAATTTAAGTTAATTAAATATTTTAAAATCATTAGCTTCCAATTATTCACGGGCGATATCGAAATATTTCATTAAACAATAACTAAAGAGCTGCATTTTTAGATATTTTTCCACCAGCTACGAAGTGTATCAACTGCTATCACAGGGCCCTTTCCCTCCCGCATTCGTTGTCCACATTTTAATTTTTTATATACATCATTCTATTTTTAATATTTTTTGTTTACCAAAGGCTACGATTACGATATTTAACAAGTGATACAAGGGCCCTTTCCCCTTCGCCCATACTTTCCACCATTATATAAGTATTAACTAGAGATACGAAGTGGTAGGCTAATTTTGTTGTTATAATGTTACAATTTTCTATTTACTACGGTCTGTTACTTTTGTAAAATTGCATAGGGGCCATTACCTCCTTCACCAGTCCACTTCAACCCCCACCTATGTATCCCTTCCTTCACTCCACCACTTTAACTTACTAGAGAGCTGAAAGCGATTTTATAATGTCGGAAATATTTATAAAACATAACCCGATTTACTTCGTTTTTGTATAAAAAATGTGAAATTAAATAAGTTTCAAGTAATTGAAAATAAGGTGAGTCGAGAATCGACGGGGTAACCCGCTAGATAGTGTTAATTATCAAATGATTCTCTATAAATTATAAGCGTTTCCATTTGAATTATTTCGTGCAAATTAATAAAATACCGTAATATTTTAAATATATTGTGTAAATAAATATTTGTTTTTTAACATTTTAAACGCTTTACATAGTTTCGCAACGATTTAACTTTTTCTTTGTTGTTTATGTTTTGTTAAAGAGTCTGTTCAACTGAAGAGTATAGATAATTATATAATAATATTATTCTTTTCAGACTTTATTTTAATAGTATAGACTTTGATTTCTATTACCACTCCTTGAAAAATTACTTGAAAACGGTTAGAATATTACTGTGTGTTAGTCACCATCGGTTTAAATTGAACATTTGTTTTACACGATAATCACGTTGTCTGACATTTCATTCACCTGACGTACTACACCAGGCTAACTGTATTATCCCATCGTCTCAGTAATATCAACCATATATCACCTAGATTTAACATCTGCGTCTCATTAATTTCATTTAGACACCATTTTTATTAGAATGAGTCATTCTGTATATTATGTCTGTAATATTATCACTAGGATCGTATCAATCCGCTGCAACGTGCTAATATAATTAAAATTATTTTCGCATTGAATTATTCGAAAAACGTAAATTTTGTTAAAATAAAAGTTTTGATAGATAAAGGATAGGTGTTTATATATTTTATTAATAAAAGTAAGGTTAAAATATAGGTAAAAATTTACCGGTATTTTAACTACATAAATATAAAAATAGTATGTTACGTCTAGAGCTATTAAGACGTTATTTTACTTGTGAGAAAAACATTTCACTGAAATATAAAGACCTACCCAGAGAAAGCACTCAAATTCATAAATTTAAGATCTCACTAAGAAATACAAATAATTATTTATCGGGAGGCCCGTCACTCCCGCGCAAAGCCACCGAGCCAACGCAACCCACCTTGCCGGAATTATTCATCCGGGGCGGCTGCATATCGCGGATGCGACGCATGGCCTGCAGCGGCGGTTCATCGAAGAAGGGCGGCTCACCGTCTACCAGCTCGACCAGCATGATGCCCAGCGACCAAATGTCCACCGCCGTGTCGTAGGGGAGGCGGGAGATCACCTCCGGGGCCATCCAGTAGGGTGTGCCCACCAGGGACTTGCGCCGCGGCATGTCGTTCGTGATCTGTGGTCAGTAAGAAAGATGTGCCATATAGCCAACCTGTGGTGTATGGATGTATAGAAACCACAAAATGGGCACTGCACCGATCAAACACACAGATCTGGCATTGAATCGACTTTACATCGATAAAATGATGTTTGAAATAAATGATGTTTAAAATGATAAAATAAGTTTGCCTGGTTTATCAACACAGTGCCGATTCGGTGCCATGCCGTTTTGCGAAAAAATGAGCATAGTGGTTTTAATAGTATACACTATGCTGTTTCGATGCAGTGCCGCTTCCAAATACGAAAAAATTGAGTGACACAAAACCAAATAAACAAGAGATAATCCAAAAAAACATCCAGTCAAGCAATTTATAAAATAATACACGAGACACAAAACAGAAATGACTGAATATAAAGTGACGGGAAAAAATTAAAACACAGACAAAAAAGAAAAATAAAAAAACAAGGGAATGGGAAACATAAAATAGAAACATGGACATTTTGCGTTATCAACTAATATATATATATATATGCCAGAAATAGGCTTATATAAAATGAATCCGAAACCTCTTACTAAAAAATATGCTGCTAAATGGTATAAAATTATGTAAAATGATTTTTTAAATTCTGAATGAAAATAGGGTTGTAAACTATAAACTATTGAGTACACTACGAATGTGGAGCCAGCATTGCATTTCTTGTGGGGGTCAATTGATTGAGAATAATAGATTATTAGTTCTATTCCCCCATTTTTAAAGGTTTATTAGATGTTGAGAAATTTACCTAACAACATTTGAATTGCACAAAAGCCCACGGAATTTATTGGTTTATAGTTCGTGTGCATATTAAAAGTTATAAATAGATAATCTAATTAAGTAGATCATCCAAGAAT
Organism: Coelogynopora nodosa; assembly: GCA_034780555.1. Classification (NCBI taxonomy): domain Eukaryota; kingdom Metazoa; phylum Platyhelminthes; order Proseriata; family Coelogynoporidae; genus Coelogynopora; species Coelogynopora nodosa. The sequence continues at coordinate 21,146 of JAUZND010027382.1, forward strand.
AACAAGGGGCTTGACAAAAGCAAACACTTTAAACATAATATGTAATTACACATAGGGTTAAGTATAAATTAGGCTACAACAATTAATGTAAAATAATATTTTTTTCTAGTGTATAAATCAAGAAACTGAATTAAGACAAACGTATACATTCCATAAAATTGGTCATGTGTTATAATAAACATGAAACCAATTTTTATATTCATTCAATTTAAAATATTCATACCGGAATGTAGCCTATGTTAGTATTGAATCGTAAATTATCTATTATTACAACACTTAAGAATAATTAGTACAACGTTACATGTACTATCGCGGCACATAACTGCATCGATACAATTTGAAAGGATTGTCGTGTAGAACAAACAATATGCGCGACCTAATATAATGAAAACTATTGATTGCAAGTAGTGAAGGAATAAATTAATCAATAACGTAACAAAATTGCAAGGGAGAATCCTTATGAAGTCAGAGAATGTTAGACTATATGTGATTGCTATAGCTAGGGGATACTGATCACCAAAATAGGTATTATGACAACACAATAAAAGCGGAAGATGCACAGAAGTGTTTTTTATGCGTGACTATAGTTACAAGGTTGTGAAAATGTTTGATGATAATATAAAACTGGGTAAAACAGAATGTCAACCCTTTATTAATGTTCAACTTGACACACCCTGATATGAAACAAAGTTAGCTATATCTTTTTTTAAGTAAAATTGTTTGAACTGAAATAAAAAACGTAAGTTCTTTTGACCTTATGTAACTTTATTAACAAATAAACAATAAGTAAATTATAAGGCTACAATAATGAACTATTGTATATAGGGTAATTACGATTAAAAGCAGTTATATATCAGAACAAGTTCCAGAACATTCCAATACAACCCTGAATGTGTTTTAGTGTACATCTCAAATGTTATTTTAATAACAGCAATTTTAGAAAAAACACTTTTGTAAAAATGACCAAAGGCAACCAAATACATAAAATATATTTCAGGTTTTGAATAGATAAAGCATTCTTGAGAGATTAATTAACTTATGACATTAATTTTTCAGAAAGTTTACTATCCCATTTCCGGATATTTCAAACCGAGAAACGATAAAAAAAATTTAACCCAGAAATGAAGAATGTACATGAGTCACAGTGAATGGTTGGCAAAACAGTTTTATATAAAAATTTGCTTTTTTATTGAATACTCAACATCTCAAACTATACGAATTGTATTGATGGTTTTGACACGAATATTGTCAATCATACTAGATAGGATACTGATTATTCCCCTAACGAAGAATTATGCATAACATAATGCCAAGTAATATTACATCATGTACGTGTCTTTTGCTTGTTTAGTTTCAGGTTGTAAAACATGACCCCAATATGCCTCGTGAAAATTGGCAACAGCAAAAAAATAAAAAATTGTCGGGAAATTATTGAAATATACAAAAATGTTTAAATTTCTTAATTCATCCGTTTTTCTCGACTTGGTATGCGCTAGACAGCAACAGCAAATTTGGGACAACAAATAGATGTAATGTCTGAAAATTGGTTCCAACTACGTAATTAAGAATCTAAAACTTGACAATAATACAATTTTTTACGCATTACGTTTTAATTAATGCAACAATAAGACAACAGTTTGATTTAAATAACATACCATAACTATTTATCCATTTAGAATCTTATTGGCAACTAATGTTAATACTTTAATCCAGAAATCAGGTCCAATGTTATCAATGACAGATCAATGAAAAATGCATAATCAATTGATTAGAAAACTGACTATACTCAACTAACCTGAGCACAAAACCCGAAGTCGGAAAGTTTGATTCCTCCAGAAGCCGAGAGAAGGATAGAGTCAGATTTGATATCGCGATGGATGACTCCGTGGGAATGCAGAAAGGAGAGAGCACGAAGTACGGACAGACAAATCGTGGCTATCTGCTGCTCGGAGACCCTGAAAAGAAGATACATTGGGGCATTCAAGTATTAGTTAATAAATTAAAACGATCAGTATTAACGTTGCTAAAGAATAAGACAAATTTTCATTACTTTATTCAGAAGTATGTCTTCATAAAAATTAGTATTAGCAAAATCATATTTCGTACATATATTCATACACGAACATTGAGTCCAAATGCTATAGGTAAGTGGAAAAAACACGAATATATATTTAATATAAAAAAATGCTTCGTGGTTCTATATGAATAACAAATCAATATAAGTTTATTAACTCTTGTTCAAAAAATTAGTAAATAACCTTTCCTATTTATTTTGCGGTCGTTTAAGTACTTCGGATGTGCTAATTTTCAAAAAAACCCTAACATATAATATATGAAAATTGTCCTATTTAATTAAAAATACGTGAATTATGTTGAATGTAACTCTTCAAATAATCGCGATTCCTACTATGTCTGTAAAACAAAATGTTAAAACGAATAGGTTTGTTTCCAAAAAAGCCATTTCCAAGCGTGAAAAAATATATGTTTAGAAAATGAATCCATCCTCTTCAAAAACCATTCTTCTCTACTGACCACATTATAAGGACCCCGCGGCGG